>PYAF01004082.1:472153-486056 GCA_007407185.1 Glycine tomentella | reverse complement strand
AGCTAAGGTGCATTCCCTTTGGTTTTCTTCTTTTCACGTGAGATAGCTTAGGCTTAGTAGATTTTTATTGCATTATTTCCAAAGTCATGATTATTTAGCTTTCCAAATGGTCCAATTACAAGGTTCCTAGCTTGTTAACCATACAAGTGTCCTAAGTCTTGATTTTTCTCAAGCTTTCTCCATTCTTCCTTGATGTCCATGGCCAAGCTTTGATTTTGAAGCAAATGTGTTTCAATTTGGCTTGTTCACGTGGAATGACTATAGTTTAGGAAATTTTATGCTTTGTTTTACTTAACATATATTCTTACATTGAATAAAATTATTTCTATAATCTATGAAAGCCTAATTCCAATTGCTTCCTTAGGAGTAAAATTCTAAAATTATTTAGAAACTAGCTTAAGTTTTAGTAACATTTTTAGGATGTCATTTAAATTTCTTCCAATGGCTTTGTCTAAATTCTTATTGATTCATTTTGTTTTTAATTAGTAAAATGACTAAACTAACTTATTAGAGAATCTATTCCTCCTATAATTAAGAGAAAATTCCACAGATTGTATCTTTCCTTTTTCTGTGTTTTTTCTGAAGCTTAGGTTAGTCTAGATTGAATTCTTTTCAAAATTTCTTCCAAAATTTCTAAAAATTCTAACTTATGATTTTTCTTTATTAACAATGTCAGTAATTCCTTATCTAAGAGCATACTGTACTTATATCAGGTGTTTATAGCATTACTGAGGCTATTTGACCTTGTTAGGGCTAAAGGGTATTTTTGTCATTTTAAAATATCCAGGGGCATTTTTGTCATTTTATCTAGAAATGCATATTAATAATCTTATAAGAAAATTCACATATATGTATTGATTCATCCTCCGTGTTCGCCATGATACAGTAATCGGGTACATTTCCACCTTAAGTGTCAACCTGGACATCGCAAGTATAACTTGTCCACCCTCCGAGTTAGGCTTGCTACAGGAACGCGAACATCTATCTACTCAGTTTTCAGTAGCTCCTGGACCACAACGTTATATTTGAGATAGTGCAACCACCTTATCTCCTAATATCTCTCTAATCATCTAGAAGCTGTTATTTATCTACAAATAACAACTTATCTATAAGGCACACATTATCTTTAATTCAAATATAACTACCTGCTATTATCTGTTACCTTATCAACAGATCAATAACAAACCAAGGCTCAAGGACCATACTCCACAATTTAAATACAAGTTCTCTCTAAACCTTAAGGAGGATATGCTAGTTTCATGAAGGCTTTTATGCTCGTGCTTACTTACACTTATCCAAGACATCCTCGGCATTCTCCACTATCACACACTTGATTATTCTTCAATAATTAATGTACTTACTTGAGTGTTGGAGTACCTTTCCTTTGTTTTGCAGGTCCCTCTCCTAACAAAGACGATCGTTCATCCGATGTGCAAAGTTTGGGAACTCACTCATCATCACACATGGAATTTCCAGATTTTGGTAAAAACATTTGGCGTCCATCGTGGGGCCACAGTAAAACATACCCTGTGGCCTCACATCCAAACGAATCAGCAGAACACATTCATGGTCAGTACACGCTCCAGCATCAGACGTGATACTCCTGTGGAGGCGTCTAACCCTCCACAGATAACCATGACGAATGCCAACTCCATTCAGCAACTCCAAAACCGCTTGGCGGAGATGGAGCGGAGGTACGAAAAAAAGATTTGAAGGCTGAATGACGATCGTGACCAACACAAGACCAGAAGGCGACACCAATCCGGGGATGAACAATCGCTGTCCACGAGGAATGAAACAACTAAAGATGAACCGCATCCCCGACAACACGTCAACCCTCCAGACGATCCCGGCTCAACACGAGTATATCGTCACGAAGGGCTGACCATTAAGCTACATCCTTTTGTTGACCCATTATGGAAGTTGACCTTCCTCCTGGGTGGAAACCTATTCATGTAGAAAGGTACGACGTCACTACAGACCCATACGAACATCTGGATGCTACTTGACTTAGTTCAATCTCTACACAAACAGTGACGTTGTACTATGTCGAGTGTTTCCTACCTCTTTAAAGGGAGCAGCTTTGGCATGGTATGATGGACTCCCTCCAAAATCCATCGACAGCTTCAACGCTTTGGTCCCAAAGTTCGAAGCATAATACGCAACTAGCTGATCTCATAGGCTAACCTCAGCATGCATGTAGTAAGAGAGGCTTATTCCTTTGAGGTTAGAAATATTCCACCCCACAACATAGACATTCTTCAAGTTCTTTCTTTTCCTCCACTGTCAGTTCCTCCACCATGTTCACCTTTGCACGCTCTAGTGGTGATTTCACACATAGTTGTATGACATGCTCTTTGTTGGCTTCATCAATGACATATATTTTGAAACAAACTCTTTTGTCCTTTGGGTGTTGCATAGCCTAAAGCACATCAAAGGTTAGCTCTTCCCCACCTACTTGGATTGTGAATTTCCATATTGCAACACTAATAACGATGTTGTGTTGTTCATGAATGGGGTCTTCCAAAGATTAAGGGAATGTCCGAGTCTTCCTCTATATCCATAATGACAAAGTTAGTCGATAGTGTGAATTTTCCCACATCAACCAACATGTTCTCCACCACTCCATGAGGGATTATGATGGAATGATCTACTAGTTGAATAGTTATGCGGGTCTCCTTCACTTCTATATTCTCGATTCTCTCCAACATAGATAAGGGCATTTAGTTGATGCTTGCTCCCAAATCAAGGAATTCATTCTCAACTGACAAGTTCTCGATAATGATAGGAATTGTGAAACTCCCAGGATCTCCCAACTTGGATGCAAGGACTTCTGAATAATGGTGCTATAGCCAGCCTCTAAGGTCACCATGCTTTCATCCCTTATGCTCATTTTCTTGGTTAACAAGTCCTTTATGAATGTAGAGTATACCATCATTTGCTCCAATGCTTTTGAGAATGGAATAGTAATATTGAGTTGTTTGAACAATGCCAAGAAGCATCCATGTCCTTTTTTGTTGGTATGAAAGGATATGGCTTCTCCCTTGAGAGGGGGATATTGGGAATGAACTTCCCCTCCTTCACAAGTTGACTCTTGCTCTTTAGTGGGTCATAAGCTACCTCTTCATCATTCTCTTTTGGTTTTTCTCCCCCTTGTCTATCTGATCCTTCTTCTTTTCCACCACTCTATCAGGAATTTCCAGCCCACTCCTAGTCCTAATAGCAGTGCAATGCCTTTTTAGATTTCCTATTGTTGTTGAAACACAACTGAATTGTTCTAAAGTTGTTTTGTCAATTGACTCACTTGTATCTCTAAGTTCTTGAAGGATTCATTTGTGTTCTTTTGGTCAACAATGAAGGCAATTGATAATTTAGTGAGTTTAGCTATAGCTTCCTCCAATCTACTGTTATTGTTCTCTATTTTAGTAGTCCGGTCATACAAATTTGGTTTTGGAATGGTGGCTTGACTTGTGAAGGATCAGTATTTGCATTTTGGTGGTAATTGCCATTGGAATTTTGGAAGCCTCTCTGTTGATAATTGTTTTTGTAGGGTTGCCTTGACTGATTCCCTATATAGTGAACTTTCTCTTGTTGACCATATAGTCTCACATTGAGAAGAATGATGTTGTCCCTAACTTTGTTCACAACTGAAAACTTGATGAAATGTGTTATGCTTGGACTAAAATTGCTTGGGCAGCTGTTGCATTTTCTTTATGATGGTGTTCAACTCATACATACCCTTTTGAAGAGTTACTCTACCATAATCCAGATTCTGCTCGCTAGTAGCCAAGTCTTCATTGATCTTCTTGACCTAGGTGGTGGTTTTGTTCAAGGAATTACCCCTCCCAACAACATTCACCATCCTTCTACACTCATGAGTGATCCGCTTCAGGAACATGAAAATTAGGCTATACCTTGAATAACCATGACTGTGGCAGCTGCAGATAGAGCTTTGTATTTCTCCCAAGCATCAAATAGAGACTCTGGAAAATTGTCTAAAATTGATAATATTGTCTCTGATAGCTTCCACCCTTGATTCTAGGAAGAAGTAGTTAAGAAAATTCTCCTTAAATTCATCCTAGGTGGTCAGACTATGGTTAAAATGTGAGTTCAATCAAGTAATGGCATTTCCTCCCAAAGAGAAAGGAAAAAGGATGAGTTGGTTTGCTCCTCATTGATGTCGGGTAGTCTCATTGAAACCCACAATTGTATGAATCTTGTCAGGTGACCATGAGGGTCTTCACTAATGGATCCCATAAAATGATTGTGATGCAGGTTGTTGTGCACCACGAAAGAAAGTTGATCAGATGTATTTCGGTGTTTGGTGGTCTGATTGGCTGATAGACTTCAACACATTTCCCAGGAGCCAGTTCATCTATAGTTTGCTCTCGTGAGGCTATCATCATTGATTCTTCACTTTTTGATTCCTCGGATTTGGTCCTTCAAGGAGAAGGGTTGAAGGTTCAATGAAAGATGATGAACCTTTGCCTTGTTGTTGCTCCTGAGCCATCTATTTTGCTCGGTTGACTTGTCATCTCAAGCTACAGAGGGTTACTTCTATTTTCGGATTATTAGGAATTAAGTCTTCTAAATTAGTAGTACTCACTGTGCCAATATAGTCTGACATACAAAACAATCAAGTAAACTAGAAGGAAAAGATTAGAAATGATTAGAAGGAAAGGAAAGGGGAAAAGAAAATAAAATGCAAAAGCAAAAACTCTAGAATTTATTTTAAAGTTGCTTAAATATGAGACACTAGTCCCCGACAACGTCAAAAACGTGTTATGGATTTTTTGTATGGTCAAGTGTAATCAAGTTTCAAAATATTAATTAGACTTGCGTCCAAGTTGTCTCCTAAAGGACTAGTGTATACTCAAGCAATTAGGAATTAAAAACTCAAGTTTGTAAAAAACATTTATCAATTAGTTGTATTGAATGCTTAAAATATAAAGAAATGAGAATAAAAACAAGCTAAGGGAACAACTGAGCTTAAACGATTGCAATAGTATTGTGAAATTGATGGTATGGATAGTTAGGGTTGGACTTGGTTTCCTTTTTTTTCAATGCAATAATCTCAATCAATCTAGTTAGTCATGCAATTTATCTCTAATTCACAATTTTATTTTAACTCTAATGTCTTAGGTGAAAGAGTCTAAGTTATTTAGATTAATTCCCAATGTCTTGAAAAATCAATCCAAATAACCAACATTAACAATTAAGAATTAAAGGAGCCCAGTTGGTATTGAACTACGTCTAGAATCAATCCCAGTTAGGTACTCTTCTCAATTCAGGAATCAAAGAAATGTATATCGACTAAACTATCGATTTCTAATATCAAATAACATGTTATCAATCTAAAACAAGCATTAAGAGAAGAAGAAGAAGAAGAATAAATTTGAATAATTGTATTAAAAGAGAGTATTACATGAAATTAGGTTTAACCTATCTAATCCTGACGAATAAGGAGATTAGCTGTTTTTAGCTTGATTACAATTCCCAAGATCAAAATATTCAAATGTGTAATGAATCAAAGCTAAGAGCCCTAGGAATAGTACGCTCTATCTTACAAAATTGTCGTATGAATCGCAATAGAATACTATTTTAATCGCATCTCAGGTCTTTTATATTCTGATATGGGATTAGGCCTATCGCATACCTCCTTGCTTAAGCGTTAGTAACATCTGGCTTAAGCGAGGCCTTCAAATCCTGAAATTTGCAACTTTTGACTCTCCTCGCTTAAGTGCACATAATGTCACCCTTAAGCAAGGTCATCATGACCTTCATTTGCTTTGCTTGCCTCGCTGAAGCACCTTGAAACTTGGGCTTAAGCAAGGGCCTCTAGTGAATCCAAGGCTGCTCATTGACTTTGTTCGCTTAGGTGCAAAGCATGCCACGCTTAAGCAGGTTTGACTTCATCATTCATCTTTAAGATTTCTCTTGCTCAAGCATTGAGGAAGACTTGCTTGAGCGAGGCATGTCAATCTCTCCTTTATATGATTATGTTTTGGCTGGCTTAAGCGAGCACAATTTGACTTGTGTTTTTGAATCATTTTCCTATAAAAACTCCACAAAAATGTAAAAAAGTCCTTAAAACTTTAAATCCTAAGGTCCCCATGTAATTATTCACACTTCAACCTAATTTTAAGGTAAAACAAGGCTAAATGTATCATAAATGCTGGATATTCACTTCAAATCATATGTGAAATTAAGGTCTATTAGAAATTATCAACTCCACCATACCTCAACTTAATGCAGAAAATGGTGGAAGATGAAGGGCTTGTTGGATATAGGGGGAGCAACAAGAAGAATGAAGCTTTTGACTTAGAAGTGTTTTGAGCTTTTCACATGCCTTGAAGAATGAAATCCAAATCCAAGTGTGTGAGAAGGAAATCTGTTGATCCTTGCATTTGATACATATAATCATTCATATGCTTAAGTGTTTTTATCAAAGAATCAAAGCTATTTCGAAAAACATCTAAATGGGTAAAGCTTTTGGAAAAATGTTATTTGACTATGTTAATCGATTACCCATAAGATTAATCGATTATTTTGTTCATGTTTAAAACTGGAAAAGCTTTGATAAACAGTTTAATCAATTACATCACAGATTAATTGATTATATGACTTGTGTTTACAACTAGAAAAGTTGTAATGTACATATTAATTGATTACGCATTTCTTGTAATCGATTACATAGTGTAATTCAAATATAATACATTTCTGTTTTAATCGATTACCATTTATTGTAATTGATTACACGAGCTATCTTGAAAATCATGTTATCACTAATTTAATCGATTACCATCATTTGTAATCGATTACATAGGCTATTTGAAAAAGCCTGCCTTGCTGCCTTAATCGATTACCATAACTTGTAATCGATTACTCAGGCTATTTTCTAAAATAAGATTTTCCTGCTTTAATCGATTACAGCTCGGATTAATCGATTATTTTGCTCGTTAATGAAACCCAGAATGTGCCTTGAACACTTTAATCGATTAAGTGATAATTTAATTGATTACATATGCGTTTTAATCGATTATTGGGCACGTGTAATCGATTACTGGTAGTTATAAAGTTCTGTTATAAATAGAGGGAAGGCTTGGCTTGTTTTGTAACTTGAACACTTCGTATTTTTTGAGCATGCACTAGCCTTTTAAGAGTTTCAAAGTGACTTTCTGGGTTTACTAACTTCTTACCCCACTGTTTAATCATCATGAGCTATTGAATGATTTTTGGGCTAGAAACTTCAAGAGTTTAATGGAGAGCATGTTCTGAAATTCTATTTTTTGCTATTCAACCTCAATTGGTCATTCATATGCATTCATAACCATTGGATCATCAGCTTGTTTCTCTCCATTATCTTTGTTTGTAATTTAGGTTTGTAATTTCTCTTACTTGATATTATTCTAAGTGGATTCTTGAAGCTTTGGCTAGAGTAGTGTGTAAAGAATATGAATATCTCACACTTAACCAAGAGGGGGGTGAATTGGTTAAGCCTTGGTATTTTAAAAAATTCTTTAATCAAAATCAGAGTTCCTAGGATCTTTATCACTTTTCAAAAAACCAAGAACTTTATTCAATCAAATATTTCAGCCCCAAGGAATTCAATGAATCAAAATTGATATAATTGATCAAGCAATTTAAACAAGAACACAAAAAATATAAGAGTTAAGGAATAGAGAAACAAGACAAGCAGATTTATACTGGTTCACTTCAACACTAGAAGCTATATCCAGTTTTCTTCCAAGCAACACTAGGTTAGACTTCTACTATTATAATTTTCTGTTCTTACAAGCAATTACAAAGTCTCCCTTTATCAACCCTAGATAAAGTACAGAAATCTAAAACCCTATTAGATTCTAAGAGACAAGAACCTGAGAACACTACTCAGTTCTTTCACCTAGAGAACCCCTTCTCTAGTTACAAGCAAGACCCCAATTACAATAGCCAATCCACAAAGAAAATAGAAAACAAAAAATTACAACCAGATTAAGGAGAGAGACAACCTGATGATCCAATGATACAATGCAACATGAAGTTATCAGCTTAGGTTGATTGATTACAAATCAAGAAGAACAGCTTTCCTTAATCTTGAAATGGTTTCAAGCTCCAAGAATGACTTTACCACACATGATCAATGTACAATGGAGCAAGAAAGACTTTATCCCTTGGAAAACTCTTAAGAATGCTCACAAGACTATTTAAGCTCAAAAAATATGAATGGGTAGTGCTTCACAAAGTCTATTAAGCAGTTGAGTCAAGGTTCTATTTATAACAACTTTTTGTAACTGCCTGTAATCGATTAAACGCGCCTAATAATTGATTAAAATGCTCATGTAATCGATTAAATAAACCTTGTACTCGATTAAAGTGTTTAACAAAGTTTCTGGGTATGAGCAACGAGCAAAATAATCGATTATTCCGTCTTTGTAATCGATTAAGACAGGAACTTGTAGAAAACAAAATGCACAGTGTAATCGATTACTATCTTTGGTAATCGATTAAGGCAGGAGCTTGTGGCATTCCAAAATACATTGTGTAATCGATTACGAAATGTGGTAATCAATTATCTAATGTAAACTTACACAATACAGACACAAGGTGTAATCGATTACTAGAAACGGTAATCGATTGAAGCAGGAAGATGGCTTTTTCAATTTAAGCCTGTGTAATCGATTACTACCTATTGGTAATCGATTTTTCCAGAAAGTCTTAAAACCATGAGTAGCAATGTAAAGCTTTGTAATCGATTTCAATTTATTGGTAATCGATTAAAGTGTTTCAACAAAGCAGTGTATGTGAAAACAAAGGTTGAATAATCGATTATTCCGATAGGTAATCGATTACTTTGTTCTTGAAGGTTTTTCCAGAATGACCTAAGAACAATTTAATTCATTATATCTTTAATGTAATCGATTACAACAGTATAAAATAATTTTTCTAAAAACCTTTGAGTTAATAAAGAAACCTTGGCAAAGTATAAAAAACTTTGTTTGATTTTTTATAAAAACACTTTGTTAAATCAATGAATGAATGATTAAATATGTGAATGCATGCATCAATCAGATTGCTTTCCTTTTACATAAGATTCCAAGTCTTCAAGCATGTTTAAAGCACAAAACTCTTCTCATATCAAAGACTTTCAAACTTCATGAAGCTCCCCCTGGAATCAATAATCTCCCCCTTTTTGGCTTTAAACATGCCAAATTTTTTATTGACCAATTGTTGAACTTGAAGCTTTTATAAGTGGGATTTTCCATGGAAGACTTTGAATTTTCAGACCTGAAATTTTTACACTTTCTATACAAAGATCAAGTGTTAAAGCATCTGATTCCTTTAAATCATCATTCACATGTGTTTTAGATATAATTGATTCATTTTAAACAGTTAGCTCCCCCTAAATTCCAGCATCCATTCAATTCAAATTTTGAGCAAAAAATGAAACAAAAAAAAGGCAAACAGAGTGATATGCAGGGCATTAAACAATCAATCATTTCTCCCCCTAATTTGCTTGTTAAAGACAAAAAACATAAAGGGCACATCGGATAATTGAATTGTAATCATAATGGAATTGTTATATATGGATTGGGAAGCCATTACAGAGAGGATTTAAGCATTACATTAAAAAAAAACAAAGTACATAATAATAAAGAACCATAGGACATTTAGAAGGAGGTAGAGTCATCAGCCTTAATAGTAGCCTCTAAAGTGTCTAGTCTACTCTTAATCTCATCTAAAGAGACACTAGTCTCTGCCCTAAAATCATGATGCATCTGGATAAGCCCATCCATCTTTTGCAGCATCAAAGATTCGAATTGTGAGTATAAGGGCTGAGGTAGATCCCTATCTTCATCTTCAGAATTTTCAACTTTATCACCAACATCAGCAGCAACAGCATGTTGTTGTCCAGCAATGATCCAACCATCTGGAGTCTTTCTCATCCCCATCTTGTTGAGATGCTTCTCTTTTATTAGGCTGTTGCTTGAGTTGGTATGATCAACAACTTCATTTTCCACATCAATGTTGAAGTGGTCAATGAACCTAGATACAAGCACAGGATATGGGAAAGGGTAGTTGACCAACCTTTTGGATTTGA
Source organism: Glycine tomentella (assembly GCA_007407185.1). Lineage (NCBI taxonomy): Eukaryota > Viridiplantae > Streptophyta > Magnoliopsida > Fabales > Fabaceae > Glycine > Glycine tomentella. The sequence goes on along the minus strand of PYAF01004082.1, from coordinate 475,957 downwards.
GCATTATTTCTTCAAATATGAGAACCCAATTCATGGGAATAGAGTTCTTTAGACCATACACAAGTTGCAGGTCATCATCTGTGGCTTGGGCATGATTAGTGGCCCTTGGAGTCAGTACATAGGTTATGATGTAGTGGAGTAACCAATCTTCAAGATTCATAGGACCAGTACCTAACCTGTTCCTAAGCTACATATTTGGGTCATAAAGCATCTCCCTATAGGTGTCTAATTTACTGTATCCCTTAGGGTCCTCATCAAACTTCCTAGCACCCTCACAGATTACCCCATCAATAGACTCCCAGACTTCATGGGTGATTTCCATTGTAACACCCTTGACTTTAGAAACCATGGTTCCATTCATGGAACCCTTGGCACAGGAATAAAAGACTTTGACCAATTCTGGGTAGAAAGTACCCTTCATTTCAAGGAATCTTCTAAGACCTTGGGTTTCTAGGAAGGCGGGGAATTGAAATCCCTCCCTAATAAACCAATCTAGGTCCAGGTATTTTGGAGAGCAAACTGGTTTAGTGGCAAAGAACTGTAAGTAGTTCAACTTGTCAGACTCATTGGAAAACCATAAGTCTAACCTATTTAGAGGTTGAGGAGGAGGAGGATTGGATGATGGTTCACCCACTTTCCTCTTAGAAGACCTAGCACGTTCAGGTGTTGGGTTTGACATGGTTGAGGATTGGTTTAAATAGAAGAAAACTCAGACAAATTTCAGAAATTTTAGAGAGATAATAGACTAATGTGCAAATTTTTCTATTGATGCAATGCACTATTTATAGGCAGAATTGATGCTCTTAACGTCCACATTTTTGAAAAAAATAGATGTTGGTGACAATTAAGGCACTTAAGTGGCCTTGGATTTCCTTTGGATTTCGTTGGACAGTTACATTTTCAGAGCAAAACTGTCAGAAAACGCACAACAGACTAAATAATCGACTTATTTACTCAAAGTAATCGATTATTTTGCACATTTTAAACACAAAAATTGCACATAGTAATCGATTATCCCGTGTGGTAATCGATTATTTGCCAACCATTTAGAGGTTGAAGATGATCTGTAATCGATTATATGCTAATGTAATTGATTAAATCATAATTTTGGAATTTCTATCAAGTACCAGAGCTTATGTAATCGATTAACCCGAGTGGTAATCGATTATTCCAGAAGAATCAGGAATTTCACGCATATGTGTAATCGATTACTAGATTGTTGTAATCTATTACTCCAGAGAGCCATTTAAACTGGAAAATGGATTTAGTTCATAGTAATCGATTATCCCGATGTGTAATCGATTATTCTAGGAAGAATTATTTCTTTGAAACAGAGAATAATCGATTACAAGATTGCAGTAATCGATTACTTAAGCTTGTTTAGCACAAATAAGGTGATTTTTAATGAATTTAATCTATTAACCCGTGGTGTAATCGATTATTACAGCAAGTTTATCAGAAAATAGAGCATTTTGTAGATCAACATGAATTTTTAATCAACTTGGAGATGAATGCATCAATGAAGCTCAATTAACCATGGAAAGGCATACTTCAAACAAGCTAACATATGTTGGATTCATCAAGAATACCTAGCATGTTTCTAAGAGCATAAAATCTATATCTTGTTAATGGTTTAGTAAATATATCAGCTAGTTGGTTATGGGTATCAATGAAATCTATTTTGGTATTACCTTTTTGAACATGATCTCTGAGGAAATGATGTCTAATTTCAATGTGCTTGGTCCTTGAGTGCATAATAGGATTCTTTGAGATGTTGATAGCACTTATGTTGTCACAAAGTAGAGGTATCTCCTTTAGTTCAACTCCAAAATCTTGCAATTGTTGTTTCAGCCATAAGCTTTGTGCACAACAACTCTCAACTGAGATATATTCAGCTTCAGCAGTTGACAAAGCCACACAAGACTGTTTCTTGCACTGCCAAGATATGAGAGAACTTCCAAGAAGATGACAAGTGCCACTTGTGCTTTTCCTGTCCAATTTACATTCTGCAAAATCAGAATCAGAATAACCAACAATATTGATTTGTGCACCCTTAGGATACCATAGCCCAAATTTTGGGGTTGCCTTGAGATACTTCAGGATTCTTTTGATTACTGTAAGATGAGACTCTTTTGGATTTGCTTGATATCTTGCACATAAGCAGGTACTTAGCATAATATCAGGTATACTAGCTGTCATATACAATAAAGAACCAATCATTCCTCTATATCTTGATTCGTCAACCTTCTTTCCCTTTTCATCTGAATCAAGGTAAGTAGATGTTGCCATTGGAGTTGCAACATCTTTGTTTTTCTCCATTTCAAACCTTTTGATGACTTCAAGGCAATATTTTAATTGTTTAAGGAAAATACCATTCTTCATTTGTTTCACTTGAAGTCCAAGAAAGAATGTTAATTCTTCCATCATTGACATCTCAAACTCATTTTGCATAGCTACAGAAAATTCTTTGCAAAGTAGTTGATTAGTTGAACCAAAGATAATATCATCAACATAAACTTGAACCAATAGAATATCATCCTTATGCTTCTTGATGAACAAGGTTTTGTCAACATTGCCCCTTATAAAGATTGATCAAGCAGAAATTTGCTCAACCTTTCATACCATGATCTTGGAGCTTGCTTCAAACCATAAAGGGCCTTTCTAGGTTTAAAAATATAGTTAGGATGTTTGAAATCAATAAATTCAGGAGGTTGCTCAACATAAATGTCCTCCTCAATATATTCATCTAAAAAGGCACTTTTAACATCCATTTGAAAGAGTTTAAAATCCATTAAGCATGCAAAAGCAAGTAATAGCCTAATAGCTTCCAATCTTGCAACTGGAGCATAAGTTTCCTCATAGTCAATGCCTTCCCCTTGGTTGTAACCTTTAGCAACCAATCTAGCCTTGTTTCTTACTATGATTCTACTTTCATCAAGCTTGTTTCTGAAAATTCACTTTGTACCAATAGGCTTGAAGGATGATGGTCTAGGAACAAGTTCCCAAACTTCATTTCTTTTAAGTTGATTTAACTCATCATGCATAGCATGCATCCAATGTTCATCATGCAAGGCTTGGTTAATATCCTTAGGTTCAATTTGAGATACAAAAGCCATATCACAACATAAATTTCTCAATGAAGATCTAGTTGATACTCCCTTTGACACTTCACTTATGATGTTGTCAAGTGAGAGATCTCTTGTTGTTCTTCATTTTTTTGGCTCCTGATTAGGTGTTGATGGATGTGTTACAGCACTTGGTTCTCCTTTTTCTTCAATAGGCTGGACAATATCTTCCATAGGACCTGCATCTAAATCACATTTCTTTTCCTCTCTTGAGGAGTTAGATTCATCACAAATTACATGAACTAATTCTTCCATGCACATAGTTCTACTTTGTAAGAATATCCAAGAAATATAGCTTCATCAGCCTTTGCATCAAACTTTCCAAGTGATTTTTTTCCATTATTTAACACAAAGCACTTGCAGCCAAAGGTTCTCAAGTGAGAGATATTTGGTTTTCTGCCTTTGTACAGCTCATAAGGGGTTTTCTTCAAAATAGGCCTTATGAGAAGTCTATTTAAAGTATAGCAAACTGTACTTACTGCATCAGCCCAAAAATATTTTGGCAAATTTGTCTCATTAAGAAGTGTTCTAGCACCTTCTTCAAGAGATCTATTTTTCCTCTCCACAACACCATTTTGTTGAGGTGTTCTTGGAGCTGAAAAATTGTGGTTAATTCCATTTTCTTCACAGAATTTTTCAAAATGTTCATTTTGGAATTCCCCACCATGATCACTTCTTA
>PYAF01004082.1:452804-472053 GCA_007407185.1 Glycine tomentella | reverse complement strand
ACATGGAAAACATCACTTTTGGATTTCAAAAACAAAGTCCAAGTATATCTTGAGTAATCATCAACAATCACAAGTCCATAATAATTGCCACCCAAACTCATAGTTCTAGAAGGCCCAAACAAATCAATGTGTAGCAATTCAAGAGGTCTAGAGGTGGAAACAACATTTTTGCTTTGAAAAGAGAGTTTAGTTTGTTTCCCCTTTTGACAAGCATCACAAAGTTTGTCTTTTTCAAATTTGTGTTTAGGCAAACCAATCACTAAGTCCTTTTTAATAAGCTTGTTAATATGGTGCATGTTGATGTGACTAGCTCTCCTATGCCACAACCAAGATTCATCTAACTTACTCATTAATCATGAAGTTTTGTGAAAGAATGCATGGTCAATAGAAAGTAGATAGATATTACCTTTCCTTTTGCCTATATGAACTACTTCACCACTTTGGCCATCACATATCATACAACAATTCTCATTGAATGAGATTTTAAAACCTTTGTCACAGAGTTGACTTATGCTTAAAAGATTATGCCTCAAACCATCCACATAGAGAACATTGCTAATCTTGGCGTTGAAGCTATCTCCAATGTTGCCTTCACCAATTATCTTGCCCTTGTTGTTATTTCCATAAGTGACAAAGCCTCCATCTTTAGGAATGAGATTTGTGAGCAGAGACTTGTCATCCGTCATATGTCTTGAGCAGCCACTATCAAGATACCACAATGAAGTTCTTGCTCTAAGACATACCTGCAGAATTTAAATCAATTCATAGGAGGAGGTACCCAATTGAGGTTGGGTCCAAAGGGGTTAGTGGCTTTCTTCTTCTTTTCAACCCAAATGCATTCACCATTTGGTACATAGAACCTTCTTGTAAAACATTTATAAGAAGTGTATCCTCCCTCCATACAATAGTTACAAACAACAACTTTATAAGATTTTCTAAAGAAATCATTTTGATTGACTCTTGATCTCTTTTTATTCTTCTGTTTTGGAGTCACAAATATTGTCTTTTGGACATTTTTAGAACCTTTTTTATACTCCAATCTAGAAGTATCTCCAGCATTTTTTTGAGCACTCAACATTTCATTCAAATCACATTTTCCCTTGTTGAGCTTTTGAAAGATATCAATCAATTCATAATTCTTAGAAAGGAGCTGCATATATTTCTCTTCTTGGTTTATTCTATACTCATTAAAAACTTTTTGCAGCATTTCATATTTGTCAACACTTGTAGAGGAGGAGGCACATACACAACCATTTGATTTGTAACTGGAAACAAGTTTTTCATTTTCTTCTTTCAACTTACAAATTTCAGTTTGCAATTCTAAAATTTTTGCAATATGTTCTTTGATATTTTCTTTGAGTCTATTGTTATATCTTGCAAGCTTTTGAGCCTTTTTGTGCATCTCTTGAAAAGCAAGAATAGCTTGATCAAGTTCAGAATTTACCTCATCTTCTTCATCTAACAGATCATCATTATCTTCATTGACAATGGAGGTAAGGTACATGTTTGCTTCCTCAATTTCAGTGGAGGATTCATAGGTTGTTGAGTCATTGTCCTCCCAAGCTATATAAGCTCTTCTAGCTTTTCCATCCTTCTTCACTTTGCTGTCTCCTTGTTGTTTCTTCAAGTAGATTGAGCATTCAGTCTTAATGTGGCCAGGTTTCCCACATTCAAAGCATGTAAAGTTGTTGTCAATCTTCTTGTTGCTGTTGTTGTTGTTGTTGTTGTTGTTGTTGTTATTGTTCTTGGTGTTCCTTGAGAATTTCTTGCCTTTATTCTTCTTCAAGAATTTGCTGAACTTCTTCACTATCAAGTTCATGTTCTCTTCATCTTCCTTATCACTTGATTTTTCTTCTTTTTCAGCTCTTGTTGATGCAGCTCTTAGTGTTTTTAAAATCTTTCGGATAAAGATATTTTTGTGTTTTTATATTTTAAACTACCTAAAACTAAAACTAATCAAAACAGAAAATAAAAGATATATTTTCAAGAGAGATTAATTTGTTGAAAAATTAATAACATAAATTAAAAGAAAATGTAAGAAGTTACTTGTTGACGCGATAATAATGACAAAAACAATAACGTTGAGATGCTAAGATTGTACTCGGAATCACCCTATTTCCTACAATTCCTCACACTTCTACATCATTATATCATTCATCCCCAATTCACTAATGTATTTTATCCTTAATCTCTTAGGTGATAGACTCTAAATCACTTGCCTTGATTCTCAATCCCTTGGCAAACCAACACAAACAGTCAGCATTATCATTTGGGAATTAGCGAGGCTTAACCAAGATTATTTTATCCCTAGAGATAACCCCAATTAAGTATCTGATTTAGTTCGGGTTTCAACAAGACTCGTCAAAGTGCATGTCAATTCCTGGAATCATCTATGAGGTGTGCAGGCTCACAAAGCATTAAGTATAGAAGGCAAATAATGAACTCAAACAATATATTCATGTGAGAAAATTATATCAAATAGGGTTCAATCCTTTCCTCTCCTAGTTAAGAAAGAAATTAGCCACTCATCAAATATAAGAAGAGTTAAGAGAATAGGGTTTTTCAGTGAAGGATGATGTGTAGATGTTTTTTCTGCTGCTGCCTATGCCTCTCTATTTATAGAATCATAGATGTGTTTAATAAGGGCAAATAATCTCCTTGATTTACAAAGTAATATTATCCTATACAAGGAAATTGTCACTTCAGCTGATATAATATGTTTTAACTGTTGCGATTATCATCCAAGTGATTTTCTTCATTTATATTTGAGCTATATCTCCATAATTATCATTGTTTTGAATTAATTCAGTTTTAGGACGCACTAACTGGCGCGCTCCTTGCTTAAGCAAGATATCTTATATAAAATTTCATCTTCTCCTTTGTTTGAGCTTTCTTGAGCGGCCTATACCTCGCTTGAGCGAGGGTACCTTGTAAAATTGTCATATTTCTTTGTAAAAACTCACAAAATCATATTAAAACTTTTAAAATCATAATTCCTATCTAAAATATATTAAAAATTGAAAACATAAAAAATTTGATTCAAAATAAGGCCTAAAGTATACTAAAGTATCAAATAAACGTCTCAAATTGCATATGAAAATACGATAAATTTGACATTTATCAATGGAGCAGGCTTAAACAAGATAACTTGCAAGGAAAAATGAGCTACTGGATTTTAAGCTTGAGTGTGGAGTGAGCCAAGCTTAAGCATAGAGTGAACCAAGCTTAAGCTAGGTCGAGCCAAACTTAAGTGGGAGCAAGCTTAATCGTGAAACCTTGTAGAATGTGTATGAATGACTTCCCAATGGATTTCAATTGGAATTTCCTTAGTGTAAAAGAATTATGAGATGGATAAATAGGTTTTTAAGGTTATGTTAGGAGAATCTACTTTTACTAAGTGTCTATGAGTTGAGAGTTGAATGGATTTAAGTATGAATTCCTTGCACTTTAATTGATATTATTGGATTATTATTAATTGAATTGGAGACTGGAAGGACTTGTGATCCTCGGGCAAATGGTGTGCTGGATTTAAGTATGAATTCCTTGCACTTTAATTGATGTTATTGGATTGTTATTGTTTGAATTGGAGACTGGAAGGACTTGTGATCCTCGGGCAATTGGTGTATGCTTGTATGATGACTTTGAAAATTATTGGTATGACTAAGGATTATGAAATCCTTGAGGGGGACCAAATAGACTCAATGCATGAGTGCATTTATAGAAACTAGAATTCAACTCTAATATTAATAAAGATTCATTATAATGAATAGTGAATAAAGACTTAACAATAATATGAATCAAATAAATCAATTAGACTTAGTAAACTTTAGGTACCTTTGCACATTGGAGTACATTGTTATGAAGTGGACTTAGAATGAGCCTTAAGTCCTTTGCTTGGAGAACATAAATTACAATAAACCCCATATAATCTTAAGAGAAGAAAGACTTGTATAAAACTTAGTAAAATGGGGATGGGACATGGATTTAATTTATGGAAATGTGTGAGAATGCCTTAGGCATTTGATTGTAGTTTGTGATGCGTTTGAAATGGTTTAATGTCTTGGCTGGAGGGAAACAATGAGAAGTCCTCTTTTCCCTAACTATGTGAGGATTGTAGTGGATTCGTTATATTAGTGAATGCACGACAAATCGTGGATGTCAGTCGAAGAGGAAGCATGGAAGTAATCATGTGGGAAGTTCTACTCGTGTTAAATGTGAATGATGAGAGGTGGGGTTGGAATAATCACCTAGTGTGGTGATTTTCAATCTTTGTATTAAGGAGTTGAGGGCGAGGCGTCGAGCTCATATTTTGTTTTCCAACCACCATTAAGTACCTGTGATTGAAGAATCCCAGGAGACGAATAAAGATAATCCTTGTGAGGAGAATTGTTGAGGAGTCAGTCATCAGAGATTGGATGACCACACAGAATGGTACCTGGGGGATGGATTGCTAACTTGCTCTTTCTTGGGGGTATGGTGCCAAGTTTATGGTTGCATTTTCATAGTGCTAACTTGGCAACCCCGACAAATGTGAGCCCTAACCGTGTTGGTGAGAACCCCATCATTGTACCATGACAAGGGGTGTACTCCAAATAGATCATTGAGTTTTGGATGTTCCAGTGACATCAAGCCTGAGATACAAAAAGAATTAGTTAGACATAAGTCAAGTGACGAATGAGACCATGAGAGGACCACCTTACAATGGTTATTGTGTTTGTGTTTGTGATCGAAAGGTCATTTGTGTGTGCTTTTAGAGGAGATAGGTGACTCACTTTATACATCCTTTGTTTTCAGTTGAAGATGGAGCCGCAGAGGGACCCATTGTTTCACCTCACCATTAGAATTGACAATGGCTACTGAGTTCATCATCCTGGCACTGATCATGATACTTTTCATGCTAATGTTATACTTCTCTTTTTGCTTATTGGTGCATCGCTTGGCGTGCCACCTATTGAAGTACCACTCCTACTCATTCTTACCAGAGCCCATGCTTCAGGATACATGTATATTACTCATACTTCTCTTACACCATCTTTTGACCCACTTGGATCTTTTGACTCGTCATCATTTTTGAATTTTGTTCGTCCTGGTACTGATGTTGAGGAGTTGCCCTCTGACACTGTTATCCCTAGGGAGGCATTTCCCACCTTGAGTTTGATTTCTTTGGCTGTACAAGCGTCCCCTGTGATTATGATTGAAGACAACACAGAGGACTCTATGGAGGAGGATCCCAGAAAGGATCCTAAGGAGGGCTTCTACGTGGAATCCTTCCAAGGATCTTCTTAGGGAACTTCTTGGGTAGGTTTAGTAATGGTCTCTACTTTTGTAGTCGGGATAGTATAAGGATAGTTAACTGCTTTATCTAAGTTTTGACTTTCTTGATGTATTTTAAGGGAGGGTAGCATAGATATAGTATTTGTATTGAGGTTATCTATTCTACCTTATGATATACTTGTACTTTATATCCCCGATCTGTATGTGGTAACTTCATTATATTTTCGGCACTGTACTTTTAGCACATGTTAATGATATTGTGATGCTTATTCAGAAAATGATGTGTACAATTTTACTACTACCATTAATTAAATGCACATTAAGTTTTTGAGGATGAAATTGTTTATGAGTGCAACAAAAAGAGAAAGGAAAGAAAAATTGTTTTCGTGTATATAGTTTTAACCTTCATCTTGAACTACATACTCCTTATCACTTGTTTTTTTAAGAATCAACTTCATGCTAAATTGTAGTATTTGAAGCCAAACTTTAAATAGTATTTCCACAAATTAAATTAATTTGTTATTTTCTTACTTGAGAAATAAAGTTAAGAAAAGGAGCATTGCCCACGCCACACATGTGGTGAGTGCCCCACCCAGGGTGTGGCACTGTTGGAGTAGTTTTGAATCTCAATAAGGACACCCACAATTGTGGTAAGTGCCACACCTAGGATGTGGACTCTATTGGAAGTATTCTTGGAGCTCATTGGGACACCCACACCTGTGGTAAGCACCGCACCTTGGTTGTGGACTTTGCAAACTAATTTTTTCAAGTTTTCTTCACATTTACAAGGCAGTAACCATTCTTTTGCTAGATCAAAGCTCCACAAGGCACTCAATTGCTTTTCTCTTGACTCAAATAACCTCAATCCCTCATTCTTAAAGTTTCAAGGCTAACTCACCAAGTTCAACACCTACCAAAAATCTAAAAACACACAAAAACCGCATCAAAAGATCCAAATGATGGAAATAAGGCAAATAAGAGCATCTCCAATGGGTTCCTTCATCAACTTTTTGTGGTCCCCGCAGTGCCATGTCACTCATAAGCAACTCACACAAAATCTTGTTCCAATGCAAGAAACCACAAGAAAATAAAAAAAAATCCACATTTTTTTATATAAAACTTAACATTTGTTCAGTTTTTATAAATACAAATAAAAAATATGAATAATTGAAGAAAAATAAAATATAAATTAATCAAATGACATAACATTGAAATGAAATGCGTAACAATATAAAATAAATTTTACATAATAATAGATAATTAAACACAATAACATCGAAATAAATAAAAAACTTTGTGATGAAAAAAATACATAAATTTAGTTATTGTTTTTTTCGTTTCTGAAACGTTCCCAAATATGCTTAACTAAATCTGCTTGAAGTTGACAATGTTTTTGTTTGCATGAACCTTTGCTCTCCTTTGAAGGTATGTCGATCTGATACTAGGGTGAGCACCTAAAGATACTTCGAATGTGGACGTGTTGTAATCTACATTATCGTAACCAATATTACTTTTGTATGTGTCACGTTTGTCCTTGACAATCATGTTATGCAATATGATGCATGCATAGATGATATTCTTCATTTTAGCAATATCCCAAAAACGTGTCAGACCACGTATAATTGCAAATCGAGATTGGAGCACTCTGAACGCCCGTTCTACATCCTTTCTTATCGATTCTTGTCGTTGAGCAAATAATTTTTGCTTTTCTCCTTGTGGCATTGAGATAGTCTTCACAAATGTAGCAAAGTTTGGATAAATACCATCCGCTAAATAGTATCCCTATTATATTTTGTTCTATTCACTGTGTACTGCACTGTGGGAGCACGTGCCGACAAAACTTCATCAAACACATTAGATCCATTGAACACAGTAATGTCATTATTTAAACCCGTGATGCCAAAAAATGCATGTCAATCCACAAGTCTTGTGATGCCACGACTTCAAGAATGATTGTTGGGTTGCGATGATCACCTCGACAAAATTGACCTTTCCATGCAACTGGACAAATTTTCCATTTCTAGTGATTACAATCAATGGAACCTAACATACCTGGAAATCCGCGTGCCGCTCCCAATTGTAGTAGTCATGCAGTGTCTTCGTTACTTGGTCTCCTCAAGTACTCATTCCCAAATATGGTGCAGATGCCTAATACAAATCGCTCTAAGCATTCCACTGCAGTTGTTTCACCAATTCGAACATATTCGTCCATGCTATTAGCAGGTGAGCCATAAGCTAATATACGAAGTGCAGCTGTGCACTTTTGTAATGGAGATTGGCCTTTTCGACTCAGTCCATCGAACCTCATTTGAAAGTACTCATCATGATTGGTGAGTCCATCTACAATACGGAGAAACACATGCCTTTGCATACGAAATCTTCGTTGGAACTGAATCTCTGTGTAAACAAGATTTACTGAAAAATAGTCATTGAACAATCGATCATTACCTTCTTCACGATTTCAATGTACCACTCTTCTTCTTTGCATACGCCCAATGGTGTTGCCATGTAGTTATTGTTGGTTGTGAAGTATCAACCTAATGATTTCTTCATCGGTGTTGTCTTCCAATTCCTCATTTATCATTTGATCTAAAACTTCATCTAAATCGATGTTTGAATCCATTATATGGTATCTAAAGTGTTCGAAATGAGAGAGAATATTGCGTAATTTGTATGAGAACATGTGAAAAGGATGAAACGTTGGACATTTATATAGCTCCATTTCAACTGCAGTTTTATAATGGCTAGTTTTTCAACGGCTAGTTTCATAACGTAAAATTTTGAAGATAAAATACAACAAAGTCCTACATTGTTAAAATTCTGCATACAAAATAACATCATATTCACTAAATTGAACATAAGAACTAAACTTTTAATTAAACAGTTTTTTCCTAATATGGTCACAATACTTGTCGTGGTCTTGGCGTTGCTGTCCTTGCCCAATATTATTTTGATGTTTGGTGGACACTTATTATTGAATCCTTTGACACATTGAGCCACGATTGAACAAGAATCACATCTTTTGCCACTGAGAATGATGTACGAGTTTTTTTTTCCACTACCATTGTGGTCGCCCTCATCTAGTTGAATATTGTATACACCGATTGTGGATTCAACTTCATTGATAGGGGGTGAAATATTAGATAAAGAAGACATATAACACGTGTTTGGGTTGGTGGGGGATGATGGAGGATGCATATACCACATGTGTGGGGGTGGAGGATACATAACATACTAAGGTGGATTTTGAGAATTTTCACTGGTCGGGGGTGTTGATTTTGCAAATAATTGTAAACACTTTGATAATTATACTGATTGGGATCCATTTCAGAGAAAATAAAAAAGATTGAGGATTGATAGGAAGTGTGAATTTTGTGTGAAAAAGCTTAACAAATCACCAAATTTATAAAGGAAGCGCTCAACGGTTATTTTTTTTAACGGCTATTTTCTAACTTTAGATGTCAGCTTATTGAAAAAAAGTAATTTCCTAAACGTGCAGTTTTTCAACCCAACGACTATTTTGTTTCATTTATTATAATTTTTTTAATTACCCACTCCCCACACGCCCGACGCGTCCCTATTTTCTCATGGACTCCAAAATCGTCTCATTTCCAGAACTCTTCACCTACTTCTCCTCTCTCTTCTCTATTCAAACCGCATTCAACCTTTTTCCACCAACGTCCAAACATTCCATTTTTTATTTCTTTTTTCTCCACCCACACACACCGCTTTCTCTCGTGTCCGCGTTTGCCCAGCTTCTTCTTGCCACGGCCATCTCCATCGCAGAGCTTCCTCGTGCCAACACCATCGTCGTCACGGAGCTTCCTCCAACCACCACCGTCGGCCGACGCGGCGGTTCTTCAACCCACCGCCGTGACCTCTTGCTCGAGCAACTACTTCAGTCGTCGCGGCCTCTTCCTCGTGCCAAACTGTTAGTTGTGCTTTTGTTCATGGTTGTTATTTTCCCTCTTTCTTTTCTGGGGTGGTTGAGCTGAATAATGTTATTATATTGTTAAGAACCAGTTCCTTATATAAGCAGCGCTCCTCTTCCTTCAAGAATCGGTTCCGCCACACAAGCACTATCCAGTGCAAAAAAAATTCACGGAACCAATTCTTTAAGTTAAGGAACCGTGGAAGCTCCCCGCGTTGGAGATGCTTTAAGAGTAAACCTAGTCCTACTTGACACTAAACATATGAAAATATACATGAATGGGTATGCTAAATATGAATGAAAATGAAACGCATCAAAGACACCTACTCATTTTCTCATGCATTTATTGGTTATTAACAATCCAAGTTAAACTCATTGGTGCGTGGAGATGTGGTGTCATTAAATGTAACCACTACTTAAACCAGAGATAATTTAAAGGGTATTTTTGGAATAAAATTAAAATTATGATATTATTCATTAAAACTAACTTAACTACTCTCTTTGTTTCTATTTATAAGACTCAATTGTCTAATTCATCAAAATTAAGGAAAATTGTTATTTTTATAACAATAAATTTGTCCTATATTTATATATTTTTCCCAAACTACCTATGTCATTCATACTCTTATCTATCTTCTTTCTTTGATATGAACTCTTCTCTCTTCTAACTAATTGTCTATCAATAATTAATTAGGGGTATTTTAGTCTAAAAAAATTAATGCAAGGGACAATATGTATTAAGTCTTATAAAAAGGAACAAGTATCACTTTTGAATTGGGTCTTATAAATAGGAACAGAGGAAGTATTTTATTGATCTTAACAAATTAGGTATTTATTTCTTATATAAAGGACTAGAAGAAGTATTTTGCAAGATATTATCAAGGTCAAAAACCCCTTGCTTAAATAAACATTCATTTTTCATCCTCTAAATACTCCATACCACCACACCCTAAATCACCAACCTTACTTTCACCTCTCTATTTGTTGATGTCACATGACTAACATGCTGCAAAAAATGTATACTAGTTGTTTGAGCAAAACAATATCTTCATTCAACCATGAGCAACATGAGTACCACAATACCTGATATGTTGTCATACACGTGAACAAAATATGTTGGCTAGTTATTCCTCTAGGTTGCAGAATTGACACATAGTTTCACTAACAAGGACCCTTTTTTTTTATTTATCGAATCATGTTTTGTAGCTAGTCTGTTATGGATGATTCTGCATATAAGACATTATATCTTAGTTGGTACATGCACATTGTAAATCCTAGAAAAAAACATCATTTTGGCTTTCCCATTTATGCCAATCAATACCAAGTTGAGTTAACCATATAACTTCCACATTTTTCCTCTGTCCATAACTAAGCATCATTAGTGTCTTTTTGTAGACCAACACCCCTCATTTTTTCTTCTTCCATCTCTTCTTTCAAACTTGCTTCCCACACAAAGCTCTTCCTCTTTCACTCTAACATCAAATTTCACCTATCTCCATGACATACACCCATGTTTTCTATCACCTTTTCCTGCTGCAAAAAATTGACAAATAATCTAGGATAGGATATAGAAAGGTTATCATCTCCAAGCTAGATATCTTGCCAAAATGACATCTTTTCACCATTAGCAACCTTCCACCTTACCATAGAGTCTAACCAATTTTTTTTTTATTTTGTCCTTCACATACTAGGCAAAGATCTCTGCACCCAAATAAGTGTTTTTTTGCTGACACATCTCCCTAGAAGTCCTTTCCACCACCATATTTAGAATTTAACACTTTCACCCATAAGTATCCCTCTTGATAGAATAAATTCCACCTCCATTTACCTAGTAAAGCCTCATTGAAACTCCTTAAATCCTTTAGTCCCTTATGGTTTCTTGGCCAACAAATCTTCCTCCACCTAACCCATTTAATCTTCTTTGCATTCTCATCCCCCTACCCCAAAACAATTTTTTTTGGAACCTCTCTATTTTTTTAACCACATCCCTAGGCATTTTGAAAAAAAGACACAACAAACAAAGGGAGAGAAATATACCAAATTAATCTACCACATCCTTCCCGCAAATGATATAGTTTTATGCTTCCATGAAGCCAATCTTTTTTCAACTTTATCCATAATATGCTTCCAAGTTTCCTCTAACCTTGGGTTAGTCTTAATAGGAAAGTGATAATTGCTAAGCATACGTAAAGTTACATGTAAATTACTTAGCAATTATATTTTTTCCTCTTTTATAATGCTTCTTTTTGTGATTCCTTCTTCTGAGCTTTTATCCAGTGGATGCTTGAACTGGTTGATTTATGAAGTGTTGGTTGCATTTTTTGTAGAATTCACTACAAGGGAATGGAAGATGAATTTCAAGTCTGGAGTTGCTCGCTCAGCGCGCCAAAAGCTAGCTTAGCGCGTAAGCAGTGACTCGCTCAGCGCGACCAGGCTCGCCAAATGAGCGAGGCCCACTCAGTGCGACCAGCCCGCTCAGCGCGTGGTCACTTATCCAACTAGACATTTTGAGGCTCGCTGACCATGAAAAGGACGTGCTCAGCGAGCACCACGACTCAGGGCAGTGTTTAAGGCAAATTGGAGGGAAATCAAAGGAGATTCATTCATTAAGGAAAAGAAACACACTCTTGAAAAGCTTGGAAGCTCTGCTAGGTCAAGGGGAGACATCATCCTACACCATTGGGCTTTCTCTTCACCTCCTTCCCTTTCATTCCATCTTACTTCATTACCCTAACCTCCATTGTTGTAAGCTCCTCATGGAAATGAGAAGCTAAAACCCCCATTGTTGGGAGTTCACCATCTGAACGCTTTGATGTAAAGTTCTAACTATCTATTCAATGTTATTTGCATATTATTGTTGTTCCTCTGAGCTTTATTCATCCATGTGGTTTGATCACCCATTTGTATACGTTGTTTTAGGTTTTAACACATTGGAAAATGGTTATTGCTTTAAGAAGTGAGAAATGCTTCTAAATAATATCATGTCTAAGGATAGAATGGTTTTGTTTAGCCTAGTTTACATTGTCATCTCTAATCATAATGCAACTCAGTTAATGTAACTCTTAAGGGTGAAATTAAGTGGTTCAGGTCTAGCACTTGGGGAATCAAGGTTAGATTATATTAGTAGATGAAGGTGATCGCATTTAATATCGAATAGAGAAAAACCTTTTATATCGCATCAAAGTTAGTTCTGATTAACAAACTCCCAACACTAATCACATTATATTTCCTCCGTTCATGACATTCCAAGTGTTTGTGTCCCTTTCCTTGTAGTTATTATACTTTTATTTTACAAGTTAGTATAGTTTACTCTTATGTCAATCAATACCAATTAAATCTATTCAATAATTACTTGAAAACAAAAGTGTATTAGTCCTGAATACATGAAAAGTCCCTGTGCAAATTGACATCTGGACTTACGGGATTTTATTACTTGATAACTCGGTGCGCTTGCCGAACCGTTAACAAGTTTTTGGCGCCGTTGTCGGGGACTTCGTTCCTCGTACTCAGAACTTTTATACTGTTATTTTTGAATAATAATTCTTTATTCTTTGATTCTTTAATTTTGTTTTGTTTTTATTTACTAAGTCTTTAACCTGTTCAAGTTGTTTCGAGTTGTGTCCTTTCTTGTATGCGAGGTAGAACACAGGTAGATGATCTTCTCCCATTATATTTGGAGATTGAAGCTACCTGTCGAAGAAACAACGCTGCAAGAAGGAGGCAACAGAGGTAAGGGGATAGGGAAGACTATCCTGGTCCATCATCATCTTCAAATCACAACCCATAATTGAGGAATCTCAAATGGCAGATAACAACAACCCACCACCAAGGGTTACACTGGAAGACTATTCCAATTATGCCACGCCGAAGTACTTTACTAGTATTGCAAGGCCTGAGGTTCAAGCGGCAAACATCTCATATCCACATTCCCTCATCCAACTTATACAAGGCAACCTCTTCCGTGTTATGCCAAATGAAGACCCTTATGCTCACTTTGTAACGACTCGCCTTGTCGCTACGGTATTACTAACTCTAATCGTGCACTTTCAATTTTTAATGAAAACTCCATTAAATTGATTATGAAAAAGATAGTAAAAAATTTTGCAATAATTCAATCATCATACACACGATACAATTGTAATAATTGAATTCATATATATACATATACTAAATCAATACTCATCATTCAGATGTTTAGAACTTAATTTAGTTTTACATGTAATTACACCTCAAAATATACATTTGCACAAAAAGAATCAAGGGATTAACTATGTAAGCGTTGATTAAGAAACCTGATGACCCCTTAGTACCTGCATTCTCAGCCCACTAAAACTCACAAGTACGCGGGTGCCTTCATTCTATTTCCATCCATGCACATGAAGTATGAAACATGGGCATCATTAATGTATGACCATGGCCAGGAACAAATCCTTCCCCGCAAGGATGACCAGTCACACACCCCCCATGTACATACATAACACACCAATGTGGGCTCACCGGTGCACTGACCGTGGCTAGGAACAAATCCTTCCCCGCAAGGATAACCAACCGGTCACTGCACCCCACGTGTATATACACCACATACAACCATAGGCACCATTAATGTATGACCATAGCCAGGAACAAATCATTCCCCGCGAGGATGACCAGTCATACACCCCCATATGTATCCATGTATATCCATATCACACAACGATAACCATGGCTAGGAACAAATCCTTCCTCGCAAGGGTAACCCGTCATACACCCCCCTGAGTTTGTTGAGGGTGTAGTGGACGATGTGAGTGATGGAGAAGAGGGTGAGATAAAAGAAGGTGAGCTTGCGAATAAAGAAGAAGAAAAGAAAGAAAAAGAAAATAAAAAATTGAAAAAGAGAAAAATGAAAAAAATGAGAAGAGTGGTCTAGAGAAAGGCGGTGTGGTCACATCATCCAAGACCAAGAGTCAGTTGGCAAGGGAGGCTAGGAAAGAAGCGCCCACTGTGTATGCTAAGGATCTTCCGTATCCTTTAGTGCCTTCGAAAAAGGATAAGGAGCATTACTTTGCCTGGTTTCTAGACATCTTCAAGCAGCTAGAGATCACCATTCCCTTTGGTGAAGCTCTCCAGCAAGTGCCAATGTACACTAAGTTCTTAAAAGATATGCTCACAAAAAAGAGCACGTACATTAATAGCAAGAACATTGTGGTTGAAGGGAATTACAGTGCTATTATCCAAAGAATTCTACCGCAGAAGTTCAAGGATCCTGGGAGCGTGAGCATTCTATGCTCTATTGGATCAGTGTCTATTGGGAAGACTCTTATTGATCTGGGGGCAAGTATAAATTTGATGCCTTTATCTCTATGTCGGAGTTGGCAATTTAGATATACTCCCCACCAGAATGACCTTGCAGCTGGCAGATAGGTCCATCACAAGACCATATGGTGTGGTGGAAGATGCTTTGGTGAAGGTGAAGCACTTTACATTCCCAGTGGACTTCTTAATCATGGACATTGAGGAGCACTCTGAGGTACCTCTAATTCTAGGCAGGCCATTTATGCTCATAGCCAAATGTGTGGTGGATATGGGAAATGGTAATCTGGAGTTGAGCGTGGAAGATCAGAAAGTTGCTTTTAACTTGTTTGAGGCAATGAAGCATTCCAGTGACCGCAAAATATGTTTCAAGGTGGAGGTCATCCAGCAAGTAGCAGAACTGGCAGTGCATCAATTTGCACAACAGTCACCACTGGAAAGGGCCCTCACAAATGCGGAAGATTGTTTTTCCAACAACAAGACCTCACAGCCAGCCTAGATGATTTGAACAGATCAAAGGAAATTCCTCAAGGAGAATATGCCTTTGAAGAGCTAAAAGACGACATTCCGGCTGAGACAACGAAAGTTGAGTTGAAGGTACTACCGCCTAACTTGAAGTATGTCTTCGTAGAGCCACAAGAGACCAAGCCGGCAGTCATTAGCAGCGCTCTATCTCCATCTGAAGAAGCACAACTTGTGGAAGTGCTTAGGAAATATAAGGAAGCAATAGGATGGCACATTTCTGACCTCAAGGGAATCAGTCCATCCTATTGTATACATAGGATCATGATGGAGGCTGACTTTAAGCCGACGAGGCAACCTTAGAGGCGATTGAATCCCTTCATGAAGGACGAAGTGAGAAAAAAAGTCATAAAGTTGCTTGAAACAGGTTTAATTTACCCAATTTCTGACAGTGCTTGGGTGAGCCCAGTGCAAGTGGTGCCCAAGAAAGGCGGAGTCACGGTAATCTGCAACGAGAAGAATAACCTCAATCCCACACAGATTGTCACCGGGTGGAGAATGTGCATTGATTACCGGAAGTTGAATGATGCCACCGGAAAGGACCATTTGCCCTCACCATTCATGGACCAAATGCTGGAGCGTCTCTCTGGTCAAGCATTCTATTGCTTTTTGGATGGCTACTCAGGATATAATCATATTGTTGTAGATCCAAAAGACCAAGAGAAGACAACTTTCACTTGTCTATTTAGGGTTTTTGCTTATCAAATAATGCCCTTTGGGTTATGCAATGCCCCTGCTACTTCCAGATATGCATGTTGTCTATCTTTGCAGACCTCATGGAGAAATGCATAGAGGTATTCATGGATGACTTCTTAGTCTTCGATTCATCCTTCAACCATTGTTTGGAAAATCTTGAGTTGGTGTTGCAGCGGTGTGTGCAAACCAACTTAGTACTCAATTGGGAAAAATGCCAATTCATGGTGCAAGAAGGAATTATTCTGGGCCACAAGATTTCTGTCAAAGGAATTGAAGTGGACAAAGCCAAAATAGATGTGATTGAGAAGCTACCTCCACCAACTAATGTAAAAGGTATCCAGAGTTTCTTAGGACACGTCGGATTCTACGGGTCATCCAGGATTTCTCAATGATTGCTAAGCCTTCGAGTAATCTGCTGAATAAAGATAATGTATTTAAATTTGATGAAGAATGCATGTTGGCTTTTCAATCTTTGAAGGAAATGCTAATTTCAGCGCCTGTGATCATTGCAACTAACTGGAGCCAAGGGTTTGAGTTAATGTGTGATACTAGTGATTAATCTATGGGGGCAGTATTGGCATAGCGGAAGGACAAGGTCTTTCATTCAATTTACTATGCAAGTACAGTCCTAAATGATGCCCAACTCAACTATGCTACCATTGAGAAAGAATTGCTAGCAATCGTTTATGCCCTTGAAAAGTTCAGGCCCTACTTGATTGGCTCAAAAGTTTTCATTTTCACAAATCAAAGCCCAGATTGATTAGATGGGTACTTCTACTCCAAGAGTTTGATTTGGAGATCAAAGACAAGAAGGGTTGTGAGAACCTCGTGGCTGATCACTTCTCTTGATTAGTCAATGAATAGGTCATGATCAAGGAGAAGGAAATTCAAGATAAGTTTCCAGATGAATCCTTATTGTCTGTGAATGAAAGGCCTTGGTTTGAAAATTATGAAAATTATAAAGTGGCTAGGATCATTCCCTCTTATTTCAATTGGCATCAACGGAGGAAATTCCTTTGTGATGCAAATCAATATGTCTAGGATGATCCCTATTTGTTTAAGCTGGGGGCTGATAACTTGCTGAGGCGGTGTGTCACCAAGGAAGAATCAAAGAGCATTTTGTGGCATTGCCACAATTCTCCTTGTGGTGCACATTATAGTGGAGATCAGACAGCTGCTAAGTTGATGCAGTTCGGCTTCTTTTGGCCCTCAGTATTCAAAGATGCTCAGGATCATGTGCTTCAATGTGATTAGTGCCAGAGGACCGGGGGTATCTCCAGGAGAATGAGATGCCTCTGCAAAATATAATTGAGGTGGAAGTCTTCGATTGCTGGGGTATTGATTTTATTGGCCCCTCACCTTCTTCATTTGGTAATGAATATATCTCAGTTGCTATTGATTATGTTTCCAAATGGGTTGAGGTTGTTGCTACACAGAAAAATGACTCCAAAACAGTTATCAAGTTCATTAAAAAGAATATTTTCTCTCGTTTTGGAGTCCTTAGAGTGCTCATCAGTGATGGTGGAACACATTTCTGTAACGAGCAGCTTCAGAAGGTATTAGAGCACTACCATGTCAAGCATAAGGTGGCTTCACCTTATCATCCTCAAACTAATGGCTAGGCTGAGGTATCTAACCGGGATTTGAAGAATATCCTGGAAAAGACTGTGGCTTTGACTAGAAAAGACTGGGCAATGAAGTTGGATGATGCTTTGTGGGCTTATCAGAATGCTTTCAAGACCCCTATTGGTCTATCTCCATTTCAGATGGTTTATGGGAAAGCATGTCACCTCCCTGTGGAGTTGAAATATAAGGCATCTTGGGCTTTGAAGTTCTTAAATTTTGATGAATCATTGTCCGGATAGAAGAGGAAGCTGCAGTTGTTAGAGCTTGAAGAAATGAGGCTTCATGCATATGAATCCTCTAAGAACTACAAGTTAAAGATGAAAGTTTATCACGACAAGAAGCTTGTAAAGAAGAACTTCCAGCCAAGGCAGCAAGTCCTTCTATTCAACTCCCGCCTGAAGCTATTCCCAGAAATCTCAAGTCAAAATGGTCTAGCCCATTTACCATCAAGGATGTCAAGCCGTATGGGGTAGTTGAATTCATAGATCCATCCTCCAATGATCAAGAGCATAGCTAGACTGTTAATGGACATAGGCTAAAGTTGTACGTGGGTGAAGATATTGAACGCATGACCACACTCATCCACCTCCAAGACCCTTGAAGGGTGTTTTACGTCAAGCTAGTGACATTAAAGAAGCGCTTACTGCGAGGCAACCCACGATTTCTTTCCTTGCCTTGGTTAATTAGGATAGTTATTTTGGGGTTATGTGAATATTAATTGCATTTTGGGGTTTATGTGATAGTATTCTTGCTGAATATGTTGTGTGTGTTGTGAATATAGCATGGATCTTGTTTTTTAATTGGTGCAGTATTTACTAGCTCGTTGAGCGAGCCATATCGCGCTAAGCGCGCCTTGCGTATTTTGTTGGCGTGCTAAGCGCACATTGTCGTGCTAAGTGCGACATCACTGATCATCATAGGCATTGAGCGAGCCCTGTCGCACTCAGCGCAACTTCTTCACTGTCTGAAATAACTTGAATTACGCTAAGCGAGCCAATGTCTCGCTGAGCGCGACACCATGAATCAGCAGAGGCGCTGAGCGCGCCTATCACACTCAGCAAAATTCCTTCACTGTCTGAAATTAAAATTGGAATTGTAACACCCCAAAATTTTGGGAATTACAGTCAATTACTAGAATAAAATGTTCATGAGAGGCAGTTGAAAAATTTAGGTAAAATGACGAAAATGCCCTAGGACATTTTGAAAATGACCAAAATGCCCCTAGGTATTTTAGCAAGATATTGTAAAGAGGAAATTTCATAAATACCCTGGGATGTTTTAGAAATTACAAGAATACCTTGAGGATGACAATTGCAGAAATACCCTGAACATTTGTTAGAAATGACGATTATACCCCTAAGGTGAATGGTGAAATTACCAAAATACCCTTTAGGTCAAAAAATGACCAGATGGCTTTAGAAATTTGTGGGAACCTGAGTATAGGATAAAATACTTTTAGATAACAAATTATCAACAAGGATGAGGGCAGAGAAACATAAAATAGAATTTCTACAAATTTTGGAAGATAGGTTGAAAAGAGCTTAATCTAGACTACCTCAGACATCAGAAAAATTATAAGAGAAGGATAGACATAATCTATGGAGTTTTTGTGGGAGGAATAAGTGTTCTAAATAATTAGGTTAGTAATTTTAATAATTCAAAGCAAAATAGGCCAATAAGAATTCAAGTAAAATTATTACATGTAATTGAAAGAAAAATTGAATTGATTTGGACTTCTAAATTAAGCCTTGACCGTATGATGCAAGATCAATGGAGGAAAACTCTAAGAAACTTCAAGAATGGACACATGGATGCTTAAAAGGCTAGGATACATGCCATTGGTCCATTTGTAAAGTAAGGTAATAATGAATTAAGAAGATTTTTTGAAGAAAACTTCCTCTTAGCTCATTT
>PYAF01004082.1:416207-452704 GCA_007407185.1 Glycine tomentella | reverse complement strand
AGCTAAGGAGAATGGTGTGGAATTTTCAAGAAGCATGACACTTGGATGGACCAAAATCATTAGCCAATAAAAATAAAACAAGTAGAAAGCAAGAAATGATGGCTTAAAGAAGATATTTTCCTTTCAAAGAGAATAGGACCGGAAATGAGCTTAGGAAGAAGAGGAAGTACACGTTCAAATTCACCAAAAGAATGATGGACAATTATGTGGAACTTGGCCACTTGGAAGCTAAGAATTGGATGGCCAATAAAATTGAAACAAGTATAAAGTAAGCTTAGATTTTTGTAGTAAAAGATTAAGCTAAAACATCCTATATAAGGAAGCATATGACCGAAAATTCGGACAGCTTAAGGAGAGTTCAAACCGTGCAAAACACTAGCCTAAAGCCTTTCATTCACCTTTTACCAAAACATAAAGCAAAAGCCTAAAACCTTGGAAGTTCACGTGAAGCACTAGCCATTTTAGGAGCAAGAGCTATTCAAATTCAAGGAAGAAAGGCTGTCCACAAGGCTTGGGGAACAAGGTATGGGAGAGTTTATGATAGCTTAGTTTGAATATTACTCCTTGCTTTATTTGATTAAGTCTTGTATTCTAGGTGTTTAATGAAATGCCTCAAAGAGTTAAAGATTTCTAAATAAAAAGACTATTAGAATAAGTGACTTGATCTTAGTTATTGAATGATATTTTGAATGAATAACTTGAATCTAAATTTAATAAGTGATTTTAAGTGACTTAGGTTTATGTATATTATGACTATTATTAAAGAAGGTGATTGAAGATTGGAATTAAAGTTACAAGTATTTTTCTAAATCTTTGAACTTGATTATGTTGAAAACATGTTTATTTATTCTTAGAAGTATGTGAAGCTTTATAAAGATTAAGGTTAAGAGGCTTTCTTTAAAGGAATTCTATGAATTTAAGTTGCACACCATATGTTTGATAATTTGTTCCAATGAATAAAATATGTCTAGTAAGTGGTTGTCTGAATCCTTGTTGTTGAATTTAAATTATATTTGCATGGTTTAATGCTTTAGCAAAAGTGATGTGATATTTCATGTGTTGTTGAGTGTTTCCATAAAAGCACATCATATGTTTGATGAAATGTTCTAAAGAAACAAAGATGGATGAAGTATTGGAATCCTTGTGTTGTTAAATATGTTGTGATTATTTATGGATTCCAAGAGTTTTGTTGAGCTATGGCTGTATGCTTAAATTGTGGAGTAAAGCTTTTTGTGATGTTTGAAAGAAGCTTTACGTGTTGTTTTAAAAAGCATATGCCATAAGTTGTTAAAGATATTGAGCTTTGAAGAGGAATAATTAAATCATTCATGCATTTCTTATGCATATGCCCTGCGGGGGTTAAGCCGTGAAGTTGTTTGTCAGATAGCTGAACCGAGTCCATGCGTTCAGAGGTGTCTGAACTGGGGGGTAGTGTGTATCAGTGAGGATCACACCACCATGATGATCACATAGGTGGAGGTGACACTCCTACGCGCCATTGCCCTACCCCGACTGAATGGATAGGTGTGCCACTGGGATGGGGCTATCTTGACTGTGGCCATTGATAATGAGATGTTGAGAATCTGAGATCTCAGTCATGCATCATATAAAAAGATGAGCATGTATTTTATACATTACATGATGAGTATGTGGAATATCTGTTGATGAGTATATTGTCTGAATTAATTCGTGTGCTGTGTAGTTGGGGTAATTTAATCTGTGGGTGAAACCATGTGTTGTTATTTTATAAATATTATTATTACCCTCTACGTATATATTCTATTATATATGTTTTATTCAAACTTCGTTTGTCATAAACTTACCCATTTTGTGTCTGTGGTTGACACCTGTGATGACCCCAATTTAATTGGGCGAGCAGGGAAACAGTGAAATATAATCTGTGAAGGGCTGTGACGAAAAGGATGATGAAGATGTTTGATGATTTAAATTTAATGTATTTGTATTTTACGATTGGCTTATACTTGGACTGTATGAACTATACTATGGTCTGGACTGTGTATCGCGAACTGTATTGTATTTTTAATTCTATTGACAAATTTTATTTGTATAAACCGTAGTGAGGAAATTCATTTATGTTACGAACGATTCATAAGATTTGTAAGCAAGGTGAAAAGAATTTTTCATAAAATTTATAACTAAAATGATTCTAATACAAAGCGGACACTAGATTTCATCTAAAATCAATTTAGCGCGAGTGAGTAAGAAGAGGCGTTACAGGAATTGCACTGAGCGCGCCACCATGCTCGCTGAGCGAGAAGTCTGCGCTCAGTCCAAAAACTCCACTGTCAAGAATTATCTGGAATTTGGCCGAGCAAGCAAATATCTTGCTGAGCGCACTGGAGTGCGCTTAGCGGATTTTGTAAGTCAAAACTTCCTGCAGAATCTGCTAAGCCAGGCATTGCCTCGCTAAGTGAACCAAAATGCCAAAAGGCATAAAAAATAATAATAAATAAATAAATAAAGTTTAATTGGGGGAAAAGTGAAAAGCCTCTGACATGGCGCGCTAAGCGCACCCCGTGCACATTAAATGCACCTACCTGTTAGATGAGTCGCGCTAAGCACGCCATTGTCCTGCTTAGCGCACCACTCGTAACTGCAGAGCAGTTTTGAAACTGCTCTTAACTCCCCTTTAATCTATTTCCCTTTTAGTCTCCCTTACCCTTTCATTTCATTTCGCATACCCTCTGTTTCTCATTACTGTGTTCTTTGCTTCTCTTGTTTGTGCATTCCAATTTCTGTTCATCCATCTCTTCCTGCTCCTAAGTATGCATCATTCTCTCTTCCTTTCTCTTCGTGTAACTTGTTTATATCTTTTCTATTTTGGTTTTCCTAGTCTATTGCATGTGTTGTTTTACCATGGACCCTTAGAAATGTAGTTTGATAGGTTGTGATGATAGATGTTATTCTGCATGTTTATTTTGTTCAATGTTTTATATTTTGGCATACCCTTGCATTTCTTATTTTTGTTCTACCTTTGTTACGTTTTGTGTTCTGGGGAGAACGATGGTCTCGCTGAGCACGCCCATACATTTCTGGAAATTCTTAGAATTTCTGGGTAGTTTCACTGAGCTCACCTTGTCGCGCTTAGCGAGCCCATGAATTTCTAGGTTTATGTTCCTCATTTTTCATATGTGTTCATTCATTGTTCTTGGGTGTTCATCTAGATTTGAAAATTTTCTAGAATCTGGTGCCTGCTGAGCAAGCCATTGTCGTGCTAAGCGGGCCACCCTTCATTATGCGTGCTTTTGCACTGAGCCAATGGCTTAGTGCCAGCCCAGTAGGATTTGACCATATTAGCCCATACTTGGAGTGCACTTTCCTACTCCAACCTGGCCCCTACCTCCCATACTTCTAATCTAAACTTGGATAGGGCCCGGTTGATTTATGGCATCGTATGCCAAATGGACATGGATGTGAGCAATCAAATTTCTTACCAGACAACACAGATTGCCCAGTCCAGTAAAGGTAAACTTGGCTTCCCTGCACTCATTACTGCACTATGTGATGCCAAGGGTGTCCATTTGGACACCATGACATTCGAATCTCTTAGCCCTCCCATGAATGAGGCGTACATCGGGAAGAACTATTGGCATCCAGCGGACAGCACCATCTCTTTCCCAGGCACCAAGAAGGCGAGGGCTCGTGCTGCTCCTTCTACTGATGCTGAGGCTCCAGCTTCAAACATAACACCCAGCCAACCTATCTCTCCTCATCCCTCTCCTTCAGTACCACAGGGCCAGCTACTGCCAATGCTTACTAGCCTCCATCATGGCCAACACCTTCTTATGCAGAGTCTTCATCAGCTCTCTCTTCAGCAGCCAGTGATGACGCCAGAGGACTTCCTCTCTGGCGTTGCTTGGCCTGGGGACAATCCCTCCTTATGCGTGGGGGTAGTGTTGCTGAAGAGGACCTTGCGATCGGCATGGATGATGATTATGTGGCAGACGTCACCAAGGGTCATGGGATCCTTGGCCCACTTAGCACTGAGGCCACACTTTTCACAGGACACTTTATGTTTATGGTTTTATGCTTCTGTTTTTATGCTTTCCGTTTTATGTTTCTGTTTTTATATTTGTTTTACCTTCTCGCACTATAGACAATTTACATTATTTTTTAACTTTAGTTTTAATTATGCATGATTTTTTAGGTAACAATTTTTGGAAAAAAAAATTGGGCATGTCTGATGAAGCGTTTTGCATGACGGAGAGTTGCGATTGTGAATATTTTAAGTTCGATTATGAAGTTAGCGTGTTGTGATTACATGATGTTTTCTTGAATTGTATGCACCTGAGTGAGTTAGTTAGCTTGCATGACAGAAATTCTTGCAAAGAAAAACTCTAGGCTTCACTACCCCATGTGAGTTGTGTATCTATTAACTGTGAGAGAATGATTGATTGATCTGTCTGGATTTACATGAATCTTGAACTACTTTAATGCATACATGATGTGGAAATGATCAAGGCCCTTTTTTAATTTTGAATTTAGCTACTTGGCCAAAAATCCAACCTTGTATTGATCTATGTTGTTGAACATCTTACACCTTTTTTGAGCCAAATCTAGTGATGAATTGTGATTCTTGAACCTTGAGCTTTGAAGAAATGTTAAACATGTTCAACTTACCTTAGGTTTTAGGACAGCATAATTATGGATCAAGACAAATTTGTCCCAAATTTGGGGAGTGTATTTGAGAAAGTTTATTGCAGGGAAATAAAGAATGAGCACACAGAGGATAACAGTAGTTCTATACCTTGGATCCTTTAAAATCAAAATAAATAAATAAAAGAATCAAAACCAAGGTTAAATTACTCTGTGTGCTGTTGTTTGGCAATTGAAATGAGGTGGAACTTAGTTGTTGAATTCTGAGAAAAACCATAATTCTTGATAGCCCAGCCACATTACAAGTCACATAAGTCCTCTGTGATCCATATTGTTTGTGCATGATTGTGTTGAATGAGATGATCTACAAATCTGAGTTTAGTGATTTCAATTGTATTGAATGAAGTTACACACAATAGAAACACTTGTGTGCTGAGTGAAATACTAGCCTTGTGAGGATTGAAGCATGAGTTGACCTTCTTTGACATCTTTCATTCTTGCTAACTCCTTTCATTGAAGTGTATGCATGGATTGATTCCTTCATGGGATTATGACTTGTGTGAGTTGAGGTTTCGAACGTTTGAATTGTTTTGAAAGAATCGTGATTCTCTCGATTGTGTATTATGTTTTATTCTAGACGGTGCCATTAATTTGACTTAGTTTAGCATTTACTTTTGCTTGAGGACAAGCAAAGCTTTAAATTTGGGGGAGTTTGATAATTGTTAAGTATACGTAAAGTTACATGTAAATTACTTAGCAATTATTTTTTTTTTTTCCTCTTTTAATGCTTCTTTTTGTGATTAAAATCTAGGATTAGTTTCTTCTGAGCTTTTATCCAGTGGATGCTTGAACTGGTTGATTTATGAAGTGTTGGTTACATTTTTTGTAGAATTCACTGCAAGGGAATGGAAGATGGATTTCAAGTTTGGAGTTGCCAGCTCAGCGCATCAAAAGCTTGCTTTGCGCTTAAGCAGCAACTCGCTCAGCATGACCAGGCTCGCCCAACGTGAGGCCCACTCAGTGCGACCAGCTCGCTCAGCGCGTGGTCACTTATCCCATTGAACATTTTGAGGCTCGTTGACCGCTTAAATGACGTGCTCAGCTAGCACCACGACTCAGGGCAGCGTTTAAGGCAAATTGGAGGGAAATCAAAGGAGATTCATTCATTAAGGAAAAGAAACACACTCTTGAAAAGCTTGGAAGCTCTACTAGGTCAAGGGGAGACATCCTCCTACACCATTGGGCTTCCTTCACCTCCTTCCCTTCCATTCCATCTTACTCCATTATCCTAACCTCCATTGTTGTAAGCTACTCATGGAAATGAGGAGCTAAAACCCCATTGTTGGGAGTTCACCAACCGAACACTTTGATGTAAAGTTCTAACTATCTATTCAATGTTATTTGCGTGTGATTGTTGTTTCTTTGAGCTTTATTCATGCCTGTGGTTTGATCACCCATTTGTATGCGTTGTTTTAGGTTTTAAGACATTGGAAAATGGTTATTGCTTTAAGAACTGAGAAATGCTTCTAAATAATATCATGCCTAGGGATAGAATGGTTTTGTTTAGCCTAGGTTACATTGTCGTCTCTAATCATAATGAAAATCAGTTAATGTAACTCCTGAGGGATTAAGGGTGAAATTAAGTGGTTTAGGTCTAGCACTTGGGGAATCAAGGTTAGATTATATTAGTAGTATAGGTGATCGCATTTAATATCGAATAGAGAAAAACTTTTTATATCGCATCAAAGTTAGTTCTGATTAACTAACTTCCAACACTAATCACATCATATTTCCTCTGTTCACGACATTTCAAGTGTTTGTGTCCCTTTCCTTGTAGTTATTACACTTTTTTTCACAAGTTAGTATAGTTTACTCTTATGCCAATAAATACCAATTAAATCTATTCATTAATTACTTGAAAACAAACGTTTATTAGTCCCGAATACAAGCAAAGTCCCTGTGGAAATCGACATCTGGACTTACCGGATTTTATTACTTGACAACTCGGTGCGCTTGCCGAACCGTTCATAGAAAGCATAGGTAAATAAATGAAAATTTATAAGCTTACAACTCATCAAGTTTACATATCTTTTGAAAATCTCTTGACCCAGCCCTAAATCGCCAATTTTTTTTTTTTGTGAAATTTAACCTTCAATCCTGAAATAAGCTCCAAGTATCTCAACACACTCTTGATGGTCAAAACATTAGCTAGGCTTGCCTCACCAAAAAATAAAGTATCATATGCATATTGTAGTATATTTACTTCCACCTTCAACTTTCCCACCAAAAAGCTAGCAAAGAGGTTCCTCTCAATAGCTTGTGCCATCATATATACCACATAACCCTTTTGCCACTATAGTAACAAAAAAAGGATCCAATGAGTCCCCTTGTCTCAAACCTCTTTGCAACTTGATGAAATCTGTGGTTGGACTATTTGTTGTGTATTTGAGAGGGGTAAACATTAGGGAGATTTTTACCAATGTGCCACCAAGCAAACCACATAAGTGAACTGATACAACACTTTAACCTAAAACCTTCAGGTTCAGGGGTGTGGGTATTTCTATCACTTATATATTACTCAACTTTCCCATTTATACCCAATGTGGGACTTCACCTCATAATTGTACTCCAACAATTTCTCCCTCAAGTGTGAGTCTATTCCACATGGTAGTCACCCTCTCAAGCGGAAAACATTTTCAATCCATGAATATCCAATGGTGACCCTTAGAGCTTTACCCTGGCTTCCCCTGCCTTTGCTTAGGCATTTCTGCCAACATGTTCTAGTACCTTGCATCGCCACACTCTCTATCATTCCACGACCACGAGACACATTGTGTGGCCTCCATGTATGGACTCACCCTAAAAATACAATGAACACTTATGTAAATAAACCAAGAGGGGGGTGAATTGGTTTTACCTCAGAGTTTTAAAATTTTCTTTCAAAATTTATAACAGCGGAAGGCTTCAAAGGGATCGTATCAATTTAAAACCAATTAGAAATCAATTTACTTCATCAATCAAATTACTCTTGTGCAGTAACCAAGTTTATATGATGAACAAATTTTATACTTCAAGAATTTAATGAAATATAAACTGAAATCTAATACACACAAGATTTATACTAGTTCAACTCTCAACCTCGGAAGCTATATCCAGTTTTCTTCCAACCAAATCTTGGTTAGAGTTCCACTATAACAAATATCTGTTCTTTACAAGCTTACAAAATGATCTCTCTTTCCCTCCCTAGGTAAAATTCAAAATCTACCCTATAGACTTTTCAAAAGATTAAGAACCAGAGATCCCCTCTCTGTTCTTCCCTTTAAAAACCCTTTCTAGAAAAAGCTTTAAAGAATCCAAATGTTATATGGAAATACAACACAATTATACAATCAAATATCAACTAAACTCAAGCTTTAGGTACAAGAAAGATATCACCTAATAATCATCAGCAATTACAATGATATGAATGATTCAATCAACCTGAGATTATATGCAAAAGATGACTACCACTCTTTCTTGATTACTTTCTTTAAGCACTAGCTTGAATAAGTCTTCAATCCTTGAGTATCAAGACTAAAACCTCAAGTAAATCTCAATGACACTCAACACATTTGATTATCTCACTAATTTCAGCCTTGGGTACACTTGAGAACTTTAGAATATGTATATCACAAAGTTTGCACGAGTATCTCTTTCTTTCTTACTTAGTCTCACTCAGACTCAGCTTTTCTATTTATAAAAAAACTGTTTTAACTAACTGTAATCGATTAATTCGTCAATGTAATCGATTATTTTAACTATTGTAATCGATTATTTTATCCATATAATCGATTAAATTGTTCATCAGAAATCTGAAAATCTGTCACAAACAGAATAATCGATTAAATCACCTTGTAATCGATTAAGCCAGAAAAACTAAGTTTTACAATGCACACATGTAATCGATTAAGTACCCATTTAATCGATTAACACACACCATGCCTAAAACTTAACAATGCATATTTAATCAATTACTAACATCTGATAATTGATTAAACCAGATGAACATGTTGTGTAAAATTATGTAGAAGCTTATTTAATTGATTATTTCCCAAGATAATCGATTATCACAGGAAGTTCCTAATTCTGTGTGAAGCTAATTTAATCGATTACGAGCCAATGGTAATCGATTAAAATGTTCATAAGGTATTTTCCAGAAAACATTCACACACTTGTAATCGATTATTTCACTTAAGTAATCGATTAAAACAGTGAAGAAATGTTTTATACAATTCCTAATTGCCTTTATGAAATTCTATAAGTTTGCTTATTACCACATGATTAATTCCTATCAAATGAATGCATGAATTATTAATAGTTAATGAGGATTATAAAGCTTTATCTAATGAACCAAGCTTAAACACAATTACATATGCCATCAAATTGATTGGGCATGTAAAATATCAAAACTCATTTACTTCAATCATCTTTGAATCCTTTGCTTCAGCATCTTTGATTATAACAATCTCCCCTTTTTTGATTTTGAGCATGCCAAATAGTTTATTAATGAAACATACTCTTTGACATCAATGAAGAGATGTATGATCTGCAAATTTCTCAGCTTCTTGCAAAGATCAAGCATCACCATATCTTGATTGATCATTAAAAACATTCAAACATTCATTCAAATATTCTTTAGGCATTTTTATACTAACTCCCCCTAAGTTGAATAATCATTTACATAACCCATATTCAGAGGATTTCATTGTTCAATATAACATTCAGCTTAGAGCTTTTTATGTATCAATGTATCAGAGTTTTACACTTTGAAACATATCATTACATTTCAATAACCTATGTGTATCAAAGCATATTATTTTGTTCATCTTTTAATGCAACATTTCAAATGCTTAATATCATAGCAATTCAATATCAAAGCACTTTCAAATTCAATATCAATATTAGAACAACCTTTTTCATTCATTCTACTATTTCATACTACTCATTCAACTATTTAATTCTACTACTCCCCCTATTTAGCATATCAAATTCAAAAATTGAAATTAAAGCATACCAATAGAAAAGGAAATGGAAAATACTTCATTAATCATTAAAATGAACCAATTGCAACAAACATAAATAAAAAACTAAACCAAGCTTAAAAATTCAAACACAAAACATAACACACATTTAACTTAGACTAGAACTAAGAGATTAATCTAAATCCCTAGATTCATCCCTAAATATCTTGGATTCCATGTTCTTCACCCAAGTCTTAAGTTCCTCTAATGAAGAATTAACTTCATCTCTATGTTCATGATGTAATGAGAATAAAGCGTCCATCTTTTGTATCATTAAAGATTCAAATTGAGAATATTGAGGCTCAGATGGTGTAGCTTCTTCTCGTTCTTCTCCAGCATCTCTAATTTGGTTTCCTTCATCATCTCCCTCTTCTCCTTCCTCTTCTGCCACTGGAATTTGTTGACTGCCATTTGCTAGCCATATGTTGTCTTCACCATTCCAAGCTTAGTAAGGTGTTTTTCCTTTATTTGACTGTTGCTAGCATTGGTGTGATCCAAGACTTCATTGGATACATCCACTTGAAAATAATCAATAAATCTTGAAACTAATACAACATAAGGAAATGGGTAATTTATCAATCTCTTGGATTTCTGCATGATCTCTTGAAGTATATGGATCCAATTTAACTTGATTCCATCAAACCTTCTTTCTCCATCAAAGGAGATCCCAGCAATTTCATGCCAAATTTCTGGAGTAATCTCCATAGCCACTCCATTCACTTGGGTGAGGATTGTTCCATGCATAGAGATTTTGGAACAGGTATAAAAGACTTTTACCAGGTCAGGTTAAAAAGTCCTTGCATTTCAACGAATTTTGTTAGACCTTGCAGTTCTAAAATTTGAGGGAAATGAAATCCTTGTTCAATAAACCAACCAAGGTTCAAGAACTTTGGAGGGCAGAGTAACTTGGTAGCATTGAACTGGAGGTAGTTCATTTTGTTAGCTTCATTGGAGAACCAATGATCAAGTCTACTGACAACAGGGTTTGAGGATTGGGCTTATCTTTGAGGTTTTAGCTCTTTTGGAGGTAGACATGTTGAGAGAGTAAATGAGCACAAATTTGAGAAATAAGAAGAGAAGAAAAATATTGTTCAGAACTTATAAAGCAAGATGATTTCAGAGCTAGAATATTGAGACAGAGAATAGAAGATTGCAAGGCTTAAAGGTGTGAGTTTTCAAGTCTCAAAGGTCTCTATATATATAGGCAATTTTGATATAATGGGCAGTTGTAAATTTGAAAATATAGTTGTTGTGACCCTTAACCACTACCATTAAGGCTTAGATCCTATCAAATCATGGTTTATTGCAGTTGGGCAGTTTCAAAACTGTCAGATTTTTGCAGTAACCACTTAAATAATCGATTATTTCATTCAAAATTTCAATTATGAGAAATGAGGTAATCGATTAAAATACAGGGTAATCAATTATATCAGCACAGATGGCTTATAGAAGAAGAAGTGTAATCGATTATAATTGGAAATAATCGATTATAACAGGGTGAAATAGAGTTCTCAGACATACATGACTCAAATAATTAATTAATTCGATCAAGTAATCGATTATTTCAGACTAGTTCAAAATTTGAAAACATTCTGAGACTCATGTGATCAATTATTTCATCGATTTAATCGATTATTCCAGAGTGAACTTGATTTTCTAGAAACTCAAGTAGTGAATAATCGATTATTTCGATGGTTTAATCGATTAAAATAGCCTTGATTCATTTATAGAAGCATCAGATGAGCAAATAATAGATTAAGGTTTTGTGGTAATCGATTATATCAAATTTTTTTAATAATAAAAAAAAAATCAGATTTAGCAGTATCTAGCATGTATTCAATTTCCAATAGAGTTAGTGTCTTTCACGCAATATTTCAGCCAGTCATTTATAGAGTAATTAGCACAAGAATGTCAATCAACATATACTAGATTCATCTAATATATCAAGCATGTTTCTTAGAGTAAAAAATCTATCTCTATCCAAAGGTTTGGTAAAAATATTAGCCAATTGTTTGTTACATTCCACAAACTCAATTTTGATGTTACCTTTTTGCACATGATCTCTAATGAAGTGATGTCTTATCTCTATGTGTTTTGTCCTGGAATGCATGATTGGATTCTTGGAGATATTGATAGCACTTGTATTATCACATAGAAGTGGAATGTGTTGAAGTTCCACACCAAAATCTTGAAGTTGTTTCTTCAACCATAAGCTTTGAGCACAGCAACTTCCAGTTGATATGTACTCAGCTTCAGTTGTTGACAAGGCTACACATGATTGCTTTTTGCAATGCCAAGAGATTAAAGAGATCCCCAATAGATGACAAGTACCACTAGGCACCAAGAAAATGACATAAATGAACTGACACCAAACTTTAACCCAAAACCTTAAGGCTTAGGTTTATAGGTCTTCTCCTCACATATATGTTGCTCATTTTTCCTATTTTTACCCAATCTAGGACTTCACCTCATACTTGTACTCCAATACTACCATTTACCTATACAGAGATAGAGGTACATTGTAAACAAGCTCTAATTCACCCCACCCATTTCTCAAAAAATCACAACCTCCTAAAAATATGAAAAAGTAACTCCCAATTCATCTAATTCTATGCCTTCTCATAATCCACCATGAAAAACAAGCACTTCTCCTTTCAAGCTTCTTCAACCACCTCATTTGCCACCAAGGCAATATGCACCAAAATAACTATCCTTCAAGAAAGCATTTTTTTCTTTGGTCAATTACCCTATGCAACACTTTCTTCAATCTAGTAGCAAATAACTTTGCCAATATTTTATACATACATTCCACCAATGATATAGGTCTAAATACCCCCAAGTGTTGTGGGTCCTCCACCTTTGACACAAGGGCAATAAAAGAAGAATCTCTCTCTCGTGGTAACATTCCATGAGAATGGAATTTTCTAAGAAATCTCATGACATAATCTTTCATAGTCTCCTAGACAATCTTCAAGAAGTTGAAATTCAAACCATCGGATGTTGGACTTTTTTTCCCACTTATATCCCATATAGTTGCAAAGGTTAGTGGTGTGTGGTGGTATCGTATGGATTTGTTAATCCGTATAACTTATACGGATTAGGTAATCCGTATAGCTTATACGGATTAGGTAATCCGTATAGCTTATACAGATTAGCTAATCCGTGAGACTTATACAGATTGACCAATCCGTATAAGCCATATGGATTAGTCAATCCGTATAGGTTATACGGATTACGTAATCCATATAGGCTATACGGATTGGCTAATCCGTATGGCTTATACGGATTGGCCAATCCATATGGTTAACATTGCTGAATATTTGGCTTTTAAAAACATGTATATGAATAAAATTGAGCTTATTTGTATAATTTATTTGATTGAATGAACATATAAGTTTAATTGTTGTATAAAGATAATAATAAATAAAATTAAAGAATATAAAAAAGGATAAATTAGCTATAAGCAGTATTTAAACGCATGTAGTTGCATATAATAATAATAAAAAACACATTCAATAACGGTAATTGAGATGAGAGACAGAGAGACAAACATGAAAAAAAAAAATGAAAATAACAAAAGATGGTGTGTAGCAAACATGTTTTCTAGTTCCATTTCAATCGTTCTAGTGAACATCATGCCCAACATCTGCATCGGTTATTAGGGCTTCTTGGGTAACTGGTTTCTTGAAAATAGCTAAAATTTTGATTGGACAAAAATGTTTCCAGTAGTTCGATTCTGCTAACATCTTTAAGACGTCTTCATCTGTTATCAACTCTATTATATGATATTCAATTGTGTAGTCTGAATATTTTGCATGGGATGGTTTTCGAAAAAACAATTTTCTTACCACATGTGAGTTGTGAATTCCATAAGGGGGGCCCCTATAGGTGCAACTTGCTTGATACATCCTTGAGTGTTTAAATGTTGCATCCTGAAGGAATTTCAAATCTTATTAGATTTGTTCCAGTGAAGGAATAACCCACAAAAGTGGCTTGTCGTGGTATGTTCCACTTGTCGTTGTAATATAAGATTGCATCATGTGTAGGGATGATGGTGGATCGAAGTAGGTTGAGTATACCATCGGGTGTTCTATTGATGATACATAATAATTCTATAGGGCCAACACACGAGTATTGCTCACTGCACATTAACATTGTGTAAACATCTTTATCATTTCTCAGTTGCAGTGAATGAATAAAATATTCTTGAGCTACATTTAGGGATGGTTGTCGATAGTAGATTTCATGCACTAATTGGTCATTAGTTAGGAGAAAGGTTGAGTGACTAAAAAGAACACTCAGTGGGACGTTCGTGGAGTTCGTGCCTTACGTACCACTACAGGACTGGTCGTTCTTGGGGGGATCCCGCTCCTAAAACCTTGCCGCGGGAGAGTCTTTCTCCAATGAGAATAAAGCAAGTTTTTGGACAAGACAAGAAAGGAACTCGCCCTTTGACACTACACAAAGGGATAAGAGCTTATTGCTGGCCCTTCAAGCCCTAAGGCTATCATAGTACTGCCAGCATGGTTACATCTAACTGCCTACTAGGCAAGCTTCCACTTCTTCTTTTGATTTGGCACCAGCCGAGTAGGAGCATGGGCACTGGTAAAAGATTAAATCATTAGGAACTCGCATTGGCATTGGAGTAGGACATTGAAAAGAAACACTAGTTTGGTTGTGTTTGATTGATCCATTTGGAAAAATGAATGCTAATTTGGAGTTAGAAATGGTTTGACTGGTTGTTTCTCCTAAGAATGCCATGGTAGTGAGATTGAAATTTGGTTGTAGATGTATGTTGTGTGAGGGTGTGTGATTGTGTTAAGGGTGGCTTGTGTTATTTATAGTTGGTATCCAATGTATTAAGGGTGTTAAGTGTGTGATGGTGGTTGTGTTCCTGATAAAGGCTTGTTTGGTATCCAATGTTGATTGAGACATGTCATTATTCAAATTTGTCTTTTATCGATATGGTACATAGTATTGTCACAGTGGTGTCAATGTCATTATACCCTTCCATATGGTGTGTCAGGCATGTGTTCTGTAAAATTTGTAGCATTTGTCATAGTGGTGTCAATGTCATTATACCCTTCCACATGGTGTGTCAGGCACGCGTATGTAAAATTTGTTGGCCACTGTTTGAAGGACCACAAAGTGTTTTTGTAGCATTCGTCATAGTGTTGCCAATGTCATTTTAATGCATACTTTAAACAATATAATTTTATTTATGTTAGAAATTAAATGTTATTAAATGTTATTATTATGCGTATGTATTTTTATAGCCTTCCACATGGAGGTTTTCATGGTAAATTAAGTTGTTATTTGTTAGGATGGACAACGATGACTGGATG
Organism: Glycine tomentella; assembly: GCA_007407185.1. Classification (NCBI taxonomy): domain Eukaryota; kingdom Viridiplantae; phylum Streptophyta; class Magnoliopsida; order Fabales; family Fabaceae; genus Glycine; species Glycine tomentella. The sequence goes on along the minus strand of PYAF01004082.1, from coordinate 437,682 downwards.
TATGACAGTATAATGTTAGAAGAAGTTAATATGGATGAATACATTGGAGCAGACCCTAATGCGTTTGAATTCAATGAAGACAATGGAGTAGACTCCGGTGCATTTGAGAATAAAGATTGTTTAATTGATTGTTCTGCAACGTTCCAAACAAATGAGGTAATTATGTGCAATTGGAATGTATTTAAATTTGTTAAATGATTCTATTTGGAATATTATATATGAATTTGTAGGTGTTTGAATCGCGTGATGCGGTATTGAAATGGGATCGTAGGATTGCATTTGAGAATGGCTTCGTAGCGGTTATAATGAGGAGTGACAGAAAATCTGGAAAATTAGGAAGAACGTCATTTGTGTTAATTGGTTCTGAAAGGAGTGGAAAGTATAGAGCATGGAAAAAGGTTTCACAACTTCAACTACTAGCACTAGAAAATGCGAGTGTCCGTTTAAGCTGCGGGGCAAACCAATCCTGGGAGGACAAGGGTGGATGGTGAAGGTAATATGTGGCAATCATAATCATGTTTTAGCCAAGTCATTATGTGGACACCCATATGCTGGTCGAATAACTGAGGAGGAAAAGATAATTGTTGCTGATATGACAAGGTCGATGGTGAAACCAAGAAATATTCTTTTAACTTCGAAGGAGCACAATGTCGATAATGTAACAAGTTTGAAGCAAGTATACAATGCAAGATATGCATATCGGACGCGTACAAGAGGCGATAATACTGAAATGCAACAGCTAATGAAACTTCTTGAATGCGACATGTATATTCATTGGCATCGATTGAAGGATGAAAATGTTATACGTGACTTATTTTGGGCACATCCAGATGCATACAGCTGAGTAATGCATATCATATGGTGTTCCTCATAGATAGTACCTACAAAACAAACAGGTACAGACTTCCTTTACTTGAAATTATTGGTGTCACACATACTGAGATGACATTTTCAGCTACATTTGTCTATTTAGAGGTTGAACGCATCAACGATGTTGTTTGGGCCCTTAAACGATTTAAAGGGATTTTTTTGAAAAGTGAATTCTTCCCAAAGATGATTGTTACCGATAGAGATTCAGCCTTGATGAGTGCTATGAAATGTGTTTTTCCATATTCAACAAATTTATTGTGTTAGTTTCACATTGACAAGAATGTGAAGCAAGATGTAAAACTTATGTTAGGTAGAGTCATGCATGGGATTATGTCATGGAAGCATGGGGAAGTCTTCTTGATTGTGGTACTGAAAAGCAATATAATGAATGTCTTATGAAGTTTGATGTTGCATGTGCACCGTGGCCTACGTTTGTTGATTATGTGAAGGACACTTGGTTGAATCCGCACAAGGAAAAATTTGTGACTGCATGGACAAACAAAGTCATGCATTTTGGAAATACAACAACAAACAGGTAAGTTTGTTATTTGACATTGGTTACATTGACATTTCCATAAGTTTAATGTATTTATAATTAATTGATTATATGACCCATATGCAGGGTGGAGTCTACACATTCGTCCTTAAAGCGCCTACTGCAGAATAGTATTGGAGACTTATGCATTGTTTGCGATGCCATGAACAACATGATAACCTTACAACATAATGAAATCAAGGCATCTTTGGAGAGATGCACACATGTTGTAGGGCATGTTTTTAAAGTAACTTTATACAAGAGAGTTGTTGGCATGGTATCGACGTACGCGTTAAACCAAATTGCTGCTGAGTATGAGCGAGTCCATTATGCAGGTAAAACCCTTCTCGGTGTGGATGTGTTATGAGAACAACGCATGGTTTTGTGCATGTGAGTTATCTAAGTATGTGGTTGGAAGCATTCCAATTAAAACCATTCATATTTTTTGGCGGAGATTAAACTTTTCAAGTCAAGGTATGCATGATTCCGAAGTTACCATAATTGAAGAGATGAAAGCCATATCTAACCGTTTTGAAAAGCTTGATTTGTGTGGGAAATTAACAGTTAAAAGTAAACATAAAGAAATTGCGTTCCCTGATTTAACTTCCATGTGCCCTCCCCCTGATAAGGTAAAAACTAAAGGTGCTCCAAAGAAGAAGATGACAAAGCACGAAAGGTCAACGAGAAGGGACCCGTCTTACTTTGAGTATGTAGACGAGTTTTATTCAGGCAGAATAGTTTCTCCACTCCGAAACAGTCCATTTCTTCATGTGATGTTCTGATGCAACACGGGATGGTTCCAACGCTAGATCAATTTCATCCATTTATGCAAAAGTTTATATTGAGTATCACTGATGTCAAAGCAGATGATAATTGTGGATATCGTGTAATTGCTGCCTCATTAGGTTATGGTGAAGAATCCTGGTCTTTGGTACGCAATCATTTGCTCAAAGAACTTGGAGAATGGACTGATGGATGATGTGTTGCAAACACATCTTAGTTTTAGGATAGTTTTAGGTTATATTTCGATTAAATCATTAGGAATTAGATTAGTTATAGACTAGTTTGTTAATTATATTTGATTATAGCTCATTTTATTACCAAGATGCGTTTCAGGGCCAAAAAGGAGGAGAACAAGGCAAAAGAAGAAAGTAGGTCAAGGGTCTCGCACGGGTCGCGCCAATCCCCGCGCGAGTCGCGCCACAAGATAAAAACAGAGCCCAGCTTCGAATGGTTCACGCTATCAGCGTGAACTTCCACGCCAGTAGCGCCATCATGCCGTGAAGGTGGCGCAATCAGCGCCATAAACCGCGCGATCCGCACCACAAGGTTCAGAGGCAGCTTTCAATTCGCGCAATCCGCGTGATTAGCGTGGATTCTCGCGCCATCAGCGTGGAAAAGATACAGTTTCCTTTATTAAACTTATACAGCTCGAAAATTGGCCCAGAAAGATGCTTTGTTACTCTAATTAAACCATTCTATAAATACAAGGCCTCTGGGACTGATGGAGGGGGACTCAGGATCAGATTTTAGCATTCTAAACCTCTGGAATTCAGTTTTACATAGAATCAAGCTAGGTTCCAGCAGAAAATGTTTTATTCAACAGCTTTGGGGTTCTTGAAGCCTATGTCAGGCTAAATTCTGTATTTTGGTCAAGCCAAGAACCAATGTGAACTCCTCTGTAATTTAACTGGTATTGAATGAGATTGTCATGATTGTTTTATTCTACTCTGTTCTTTATTGTTTTATTCTTATCTGGAATTGGCCATTCTATTTAAATGCTGAGGGTTAGGATTCGCAATAGGGATGTTGGGATTCTAATTGCTGACCTAAGTAGGATAACAGTTGTTCATTGCCTATGGATAGGGATGCGTGACTGCAGAACCTTATAATATATTCTTTTAAATGCTTAACTTGATAAAATTCACTAAGTGATTAGGTTTTTGATTCAGGTTAAAAGGTTAATTCACTAAGGGATTAGGGGTTAACTACATTAGAAAAGATTTATTCTCTGAGCAATCAGAACAATCAACTTATGATATATTCTTTCAAATGCTTAGCTTGATAGGAATCGCTAAGGGATTAGGATTTTAATTCAGGTTAAAGGGTTAAATTGCTAAGGAATTAGGATTTAACTAAATTTGGAAAGATCTTGATAACCAGTTAAGTGAAAGAGGTAGGGATCAAAGGGGATTGTGCCTGACCACAATTATTCATTCTATTGGTAACAACTCAACTATTTTTACTGCAATTTACTTCTTTAATTTCTGTCTTTATTTGCGATATTCAACACACAACAACCAAATTCTTTCACAAATTCTTTCTTTTCACTCCTAATTGCTAAGACCTAGAATTACTGTGAATTTCATACCAATCCCTGTGGAGACGATACTTACTTACCTACTTTATTACTTGAAACGAGCGGTGCACATGCCGTTTTCGCAACAATGGATATATAGCATTGTTTGGAGGGTACGATAGATTTGAAACCTTAAAGCGGTCCCTACTGGTTAATGGATTGTCGAAGGAAAAACTTCGTTTGGTTTAATCATTATATGTATTTAATAACAATGCAAATCCTCCACATTTTGAATAATCGTTTATTTACAGGTTACTATGGATAAGTGGATGGATATTACGGATATGGGTCATGTAATTGCATCAAGATATAACGTCATTGTAGTATCTCTTTCCCTTCAGCAAAGTATGACGTTTTTCCCTCTAAGAAGTCAACCCCCTAGAGATCCGCAAGTTCATCGCATTTTGTGTATTGGTCATGTTTTTGGTAACCACTTTGTTAAGGTATGAAACAGGTTTTCTTAAAAGATAATTGTCCGTTGCCGTTGACGGCATTCTTGTGGGATACTCACTGTACCACGAGACTGGCCCATTAATTACATTAGTAGAATGCAAATGTATGCTAGATGTATGAAATTGTGCACTCAACATGTAGACTTACGAGATGTGTAGAAATGTTTGAACAATGAATAAACTATTATTTTGTAGAATTGTATCACTACATAAACAAGTTTGTCCAACATTAATGTTGTTTACATCATATACATGACTGGTGGGCTACTCAAGGCACCTCCGCTGTGTATCTCGTGGTCGTCTTCCTCGGGTATACACAATGTTGTGGTCCCTGACACTACGAGCTAGAAGCAACATCTGTTGCGTCCTAGAGTATGCTTCGGAGCCCTTGTAACTATCCCGTCATCAATGAAGGCTTGCAAGCCCTCAGCCAGCCGTTGGCAAACCAACTGTAATTACAATGACACAAAATAAAAACATTACCCAATTTAATCACATTTGATAACACAATGCATAAATAAATAGAAATATTTTTACCATTGCATGTGCTGGCGACTGGCCCTCCAGAGTCACATTTGATGCATGGGGAGGCTCATCTGGTTGAGGGGGACAAACATCTGCTGTAGGGGGAGGAACCACATCAATAATGGGCCCAGATGGAACATGTGAATGGGCCTGTGCATATTGTGTCGGATTCATAAATGGGTGTGAGATCCGATAGAACCACTCCAAATATCCAGCAGCACAGTGACTTGGATAATGTACCAAGTCACCGGTCGATATAAGGTAATCCGAGAAGTGGACCCATCGTTGTTCGACATTGTCAGTGGAGGGGACTTCCGACATAGGCAGCTTTGGAATCTGCTGAATCTGGCCAAACTGCCTAACTACCCTATCTGGCAAGTACCTAACAATGTTAGGACCCCATCTAATGAAACCGGAAAATAAACTAATTGGCTCAAAATCCCTAAGGGCCCGGTGCTCCGCATAAGGTGTCCAACAGATGTCATCAGGTCTCAACCTGTCTATACGGGCACGGTACTTCGTCAGCGATAATGTCTTCGCACTCTTCCAGCGACAGGCATGCGGCTGCGTCTCTTCATAAGCATCCTCTGCAACCCCGTTGCCAACAGTGGAAAAATGTTCATATATCCAGCACTACAAATGAAAATGATGAAAGTCAAACATAATTCAAAACATAACAAACCCACACACACACACAAATACACAAGATTACCTGTAATACAATAATGTATCCAGCTATATGCTTTCCGTGGTGTTTTGATGCATAACTCAAATTTTCATACATATGCACCAACACACCAACTCCCCAGGCAAATCCCGTAGCTTCATCGATGTCACGAAAAGGCTGTAAGAACTGAATGCCTATATGTGTTGCACTCTTGTTGGCAAACAAAGTGCAACCAACAAGATGCAACAGATATGCCCTGGCTGCTAGTATCCACTGCCTAAAGTCACACAGCCTAAAGTACAGCTCTTGAAGCCAGGACAATCTAACATATGCCCCATAGCACTGTGTCGTCTCCACTTCAGCTTCATCAATACTGACTTCCAATAGCTCCACCAACATAGTGATAGCGTCTCCGATGTCTATTTGGTCATAGGAATGGAACACTCCCATGACAGGGATATGCAGTAGGGAGGTGACATCATCCAGCGTAATAGTCAATTCGCCGACAAGCAAATGAAAACTGGAAGTCTCAGCGTGCCATCTCTCTACAAATGCAGAAAGCAATCCCCGATCTCCAGTCTCCACCGAGCAACGTATCAGCGAACTAAGGCCAGTAGTAGCCACTAACCCTTCAATCTCAGCAGCTGGTTTCCCGAATTTAGTAACCTTACGTCCATGGGAAGCCAACTTTAGCTATGCACGTTCCTGCAATAAATACATGAACACATGTTTACAATGTCTCAGAAGCAAACATATTATCCTAAACAACATGTCATTGTCTTATAAATACCTCTCCTGACCAGACTTTAACAGCCACATGGGTCGGCATAACCAGTCAACACTGTACAGTCTTCTGGACCTCCTGGAAAACCTTCAGTACCTACATCCTCTGTCGTAGGTACATCAATATGCATATGTGGTTCCTCAACAATAGGATCCTCAACTGGAGGATCCTTAGGAACACTAACACCCGCCCTTTCTCGACGAACGGATGTTGTATGCCTAAGCCGCTCAGGAGCTCCAACAATAGGCCGGTGCATTCCTCCTCTAGTCCTAGCCATAATCTGTACAACATTTGTTTACCGGGTTTCACAAGTCCAATTCACAGGCATAGAAACCAATCAAGTCAAATTCTAAGAAAACAATCCCATATCAGGTTACACAACTTTGATTCACAGGCATGGTGACCTATCTGGTCCAATTCCAACCAAAGAATCCAATACCGGGTTCAACAAGTCCAATTTATAGGCATAGAAACCAATCAAGTCAAATCCTAAGAAAACAATCCCATTTCGGGTTACACAACTTTGATTCACAGGCATGGTGACCTATCTAGTCTAATTCTAACCAAAGAATCCAATATCGGGTTCAACAAGTCCAATTCACAGGCATAGAAACCAATCAAGTCAAATCCTAAGAAAACAATCCCATTTCGGGTTACACAACTTTGATTCACAGGCATGGTGACCTATCTGGTCCAATTCTAACCAAAGAATCCAATATCGGGTTCAACAAGCCCAATTCACAGGCATAGAAACCAATCAAGTCAAATCCTAAGAAAACAATCCCATTTCGGGTTACACAACTTTGATTCACAGGCATGGTGACCTATCTGGTCCAATTCTAACCAAAGAATCCAATATCGGGTTCAACAAGCCCAATTCACAGGCATAGAAACCAATCAAGTCAAATCCTAAGAAAACAATCTCATTTCGGGTTACACAACTTTGATTCACAGGCATGGTGACTTCAAACCAAAGAATCCAATATCGGGTTCAACAAGTCCAATTCACATGCATAGAAACCAATCAAGTCAAATCCTAAGAAAACAATACCATTTCGGGTTACACAACTTTGATTCACAGGCATGGTGACCTATTTGGTCCAATTCAAACCAATGAATCCAATATCGGGTTCAACAAGTCCAATTCACAGGCATAGAAACCAATCAAGTCAAATCCTAAGAAAACAATCCCATTTCGGATTACACAACTTTGATTCACAGGCATGGTGACCTATCTAGTCAATTTCTAACCACAGAATCCAATACCGGGTTCAACAAGTCCAATTCACAGGCATAAAAATCAATCAAGTCAGATCCTAAGAAAACAATCCCATTTCGGGTTACACAACTTTGATTGAAAGGCATGGTGACCTATCTGGTCCAATTCAAACCAATGAATCCAATACCGGGTTCAACAAGTCTAATTCACAGGCATAGAAACCAATCAAGTCAAATCCTAAGAAAACAATCCCATTTCGGGTTACACAACTTTGATTCACAGGCATGGTGACCTATCTGGTCCAATTCTAACCAAAGAATCCAATACTGGGTTTAACAAGTCCAATTCACAGGCATAGAAACCAATCAAGTCAAATCCCGAGAAAACAATCCCATTTCGGGTTACACAGCTTTGATTCACAGGCATGGTGACCTATCTGGTCCAATTCTAACCAAAGAATCCAATATTGGGTTCAACAAGTCCAGTTCACAGGCATAGAAACCAATCAAGTCAAATCCTAAGAAAACAATCTCATTTCGGGTTACACAACTTTGATTCACAGGCATGGTGACCGATATATATGGGAATATGTCTTTGTCTAGGCACATCATCAACTGTAACGGTAAAGACACGCCTCCTTCTGTACTTTCCTCTTTTATCCATATAGTGGTTTATCATACTAAGTTATTATTATTATAATTAATCCGTAGTTCTTTGAATATTAGATAATTTTTAATGAATTCAGTTTCTAACTATACACAATTTTGATTGACAAGCATAGTCACCTATCAAGTCCAATTCTAACAATCATACTTCCTATATTTGAGAGTTATTTGATTTTCAAAATTACATGTAAAAAAGCATATACAATCAATAGCATATCATCATCAACCCATGGATAACAATTGAAAAATCAGCTTCCTAATTATTTAAACAACATTTTTTTTAAAAGAAATTGCCTAATACGGATTGGCCAATCCGTATGGGTTATACAGATCAAGTAATCCGTATAACCTATACGGATCAGGTAATCCATAAGACCCATACGGATTGGGCAATCCGTATGGGATTTACGGATCAGGTAATCCGTATAACTCATACGGATTGCTCAATCCGTATGGGTTTTATGGATTACCTGATCTGTAAATCCCATACGTATAGGTCTTATGGATCATACAATCCGTGAATGTAATACAGATTGAGCAATCCGTATGGGTTATACGGATTACCCAATCCGTATTGGTTATACGGATTACCCAATCCGTATAACCCATACGAATTGCTTAATCCGTATTACATTCACGGATTACCGAATCCGTACGACGCTTCTTCTCCTGTTCGCGCCCCAAAATGAAAAAACTTACCTCACACGGGCGTCGCCACCAACAGCCGACCACACCACCAAGCACCATGGACAAAATCCGGAACCAATGAAGCAATGAAATCAATCACCGAGCAAAAACCACCGCACGAAGAAGAAGCAGAGGCACGGAGGAGGGAGAAGAGAAAAAGGCTTTGATTTTAAATTAAATAAACAGGGGTAAAATCGGAAATGCATTGTAGCTTTAATGGTGTAGAAGAAAAAAAATGGTGTATGAAGTTACACTCCTCATCTTGTTCAACTTTCTTCCATGAAAACCCAGACCCCAAATCAAGGGAAAACAAAAAAGATAGAAACCAAAAATAATAATAAAAAAAAACAATAGAAGGGGTGATGTGTTATGTTGAGTTAGTGTTATTATAGTCATCATTATACCAAACAAACACGAAAACATAAAGGGTGAAACTCAAAACCAACAAAAAGGGTATTGTGTTATGCTGAGTTGGTGTCGTTATAGCCATCATAGAAACAAAAAAGGCAAAAGCCAAAAAAATCATAGATCTGTGAATCACTATACTTTGCGAAACATCATAGATTTGACCCTTGATGGCCATGAGGAATGTTTGGATTTGTTTTGCCCTTTTCTGACAATGTTTTCCTTGGTGCCACTACGATTTGCCGTTTTTATAGGCAAAAAGGATGTGTTGAAACAGGGTATAAGCCATACTTGAGGATTACAAACAAAGGAACCAAGTTATTCCTGAAAAAGCCAAGCCACAACAGCTGCTTTCCAGCAATAACCCAGGTCACATATAACAGCCATAACAAAAGCAAATAAGGCATAATCGTAAAAAAAAATAGCCCAATACAAATGTAACGCCCCTCCAATAACCACCCGATACATCTCCTTAATTGAGCCTCCACCTCCCATGCCACTGCAGAATGGAAACATCACATCAAATTTCAGCCAAAGAAACACACCAATGCTTAACAGGCATTGAGGAAAGGGTTAGACAAAATATCTCTTTAGATACACGACTACTTTTGAAAGTTTTTTTTTTTTAATTGAAAATATAAAAATAAATTCAATAAAAAAGTTCTCAAAAATCTATCCTTATATTTAAAGACACTCAAAATCTTACAATTCAACAAACTTGCATATCTTTAAATTCAGTCTATTGGAGAAGGTGAGTGGTGTCGCAAGAACCAAGAAGTACCTCCTACGAATAGCTTCACTATAGCGGAATTCATCTTTAAATTCAGTCTACTGTACACAATCTCTAAATCCCCAATTCAATTACAAACAAAACTCCCAAGGCAATTCCTAAATTCAGTGGTTTGTAATATTTAAAATAAAATAAATATAGAGACAGATTTTAGTTATCATTATCTTAAATTAATTCTTTTTAAATTTAAAAATTAATGAAAAACTAATATTCACAACATCAATACCAATATCAACACTTTTAATTAAAGTAGGTGATAGATGAATCTAATAATAAATACGAATAAGTGAAAAAAATAAAAATAAAATAAAAAATAAAAGAAGGAAAAAGAAGGGAGAGAGATGAAGATGGAAAAATTAAAAAAGGATCATTAAATTGTAGTGATAACAAATATTTAATTTTTTATTAGATTTACTTTTTGTCTATTTCATCTAAGATGTATCATCCCTCAATTTATATATCATTTTATTAAATCTTGTTTAATTATTTTTCTTTAAATAAATTTTGATCTTACATTTTTTTTGTATCGAAGTCTTAGATAATATTGACGGAAAATTAAAAGGATGATCAAAATATTTTTTTTGAAACATATAAAATCAAAATAAGACTTTTTAAAAATAAAATATTAAAATATACAAAACCAAATGTGACATTAGTCAAAATTCAATTAACTAACATATTTGTTAATAAAATAAATAAATAAATAATCTAACCCGATCCGTAAAGAGTCTTATAGCGAATTTAGTATAATTATGTGGCTTGCATTACGGAATTAGACTTAACCAAATAATTTGTTATTTGGCTTGGCGGCCACTGTTCTGCCAGAATGATTCTTTAAATACTGTTATCATTTGCAAACATTTTGTGATGACAAATTGACTAATACGAAAATGACGGAAAGGTGTAGTTATTATCATTATTTAATTATAATTAAAATACACCCATAGATTTGTTAATATTCATAAAAAAAATTACAATAAAAACTATATTTTATGTGGTTTCTCGTTAGTTCACATATTACCTATGAATAAAAAAAGTTCACATAGTACATGTGAATATAATTCTCTAAGTCAAAACATCTTTTTGTAAGTCAATTATTGTATTTTTTAAAATTTCAAAGTCTAAAATAGTTGTCTTTTAATATTTGTAAAAGATTATTTAAGACAACAATGTAAAAATCAAGTTAATTTTTTTTCTTTTTCTGATTAAGATAATTAATTTAAGAATAAAATATACTTTTAGTTATTATATTTTTTTTATTAAATCTTATTTTTAGTCTTTAAATCTTAATATTTTACAATTTAATCCCTGAGCTTAATAAAAAAAATTATTCTTTTTGTTTTTAGATGAAATTAAAAAAATAAAAATAAGAGATTAAAAACCTATTTTTATAAAATTCAAGAATTAAGTTACACCATATGAATGTTGAGAGACTAAAATTAAAATTCAACTAAAATATAAAGATTAAAAATATATTTTATTTTTCATAAAATGACATATTTTATCTTTAATTTAATGTAATAGTTGAATTATTATATGAATAAAAAAAGTTGAATTATTATATCCATGACATCATGTAACCCATAACTGAGACGGCTTCTCCACACCCCACGTGGCCCCTGCATCGCCGCCTCAACTTTTTCATCTTCCACAAGTTCTCACACACACAACACGACAAAGCTGAAGTCCAACAACGTCGTCTGCATACAATCAAAACCACAACAATCCAAAGAGACATAACTTAACTCATAATACACATTGAATTGAAAAAAAAAAATGATTCTTATAAAATATACTTTTAAGCGATAAAAGTTTTTGTAAATGAATCAAGAATTAAATCCATAATTAATAAAAAAAATTGTGAGATTAAGAAAGAAACCAAAAATCTAATTACTGTTTTATTTTCCTATTATAAAAAAAAAGTCAGAACCAAACCAGCACCACCCACCACCATCATCATTCATAGGTCATCTACCGATTACATAATTCACAAAAAAAAAAAAAAAAAAACTCATAACATAACCATCCAAATCCTCACTCTCTTCTCTTTCTCTTCTCCCACTCTGACACGAGAAAATGACCATGAACAACATCATCTCGTGTGCTGCTGCTGCAGCAGCTAACTCTTCTTCCCTTCCAACCTCTCTGTTGGGTGTTCTTCACTTTCTCCACTCCCGAGGAAGATCATCCTCTTGTGTTCACACTCCCTCCGAACTTCTCAGGGACTTTGCAACAAGAGAGTTCAATGCGTTTCTGTGGCTGTCTCTCCTTGTTGTCACGACCCTTTTGCTCAGAAGACTCTTCAGCCTCTTTAGGCTGTGGCATAGGGCGAAAACCATTCCCGGGCCCCCCTCTCCCTCTTTCTTTGGCCACTTCAAGCTCTTTTCCCTGCAAAATTTCACCTTTACTGGTGGGTTTTTCCTCATCATGTCGTTTTTTTGTTTCTTTTATTTATTCTGTTTTGAATGATCCATGTTCGATAAGTCGACAAGTCTTAGGTTGCTTTTGTTTCTTTTTATCCCTTCTGGCCCCGTGGATTAGTTGAATTCGTGGTTATTATTATCAGAGGGAATAAGTTTGTTTTTTGGATTTTGCAAGTTATTGGGTTTTATGGTGATATGGGGTATTTGTGATATGCTGGTCTGTCATCTGTCTTATGATGATGATTTCTTTGTGTGTTTTTTTCTCCTCTCTTGCCCCGTAGATTAGCTGAACTTATGGTAATTATCAGAAAGAAATAGTTTTTTGGGTTCTAGTGAAGTGGGTTTTGGGATTAGTCTATTAATCTGGATTTTGGTGGTTATTGGGTGATGTGAGGTCTTGTGTTATGCTGGTCTGTGATCTGTTTGTAGTTATTATCAGAAAGAATCAGTTTTTTGGGTTCTAGAGAAGTGAATTTTGTGGTAGTCTGTTAATCTGAATTTTGCAAGTTATTGGGTTTTTTTTTTTTCAACTTCCTCTACCTATCATTGAGTTCATCTACAACCGACTCCAATTAGTTTGGGTTAAAGGTACTGTTAATGTTAGTTGAGTGTTATTATGGTGATGTGGGGTTTTGTGTTATGCTGGTTTATGATCTGTTTGGTTGTTGATGTCAGTTTTCTGTTAATTTTCCTTTGGGAATTTGTTGTGGATTAAAAGGGTTTCGTGAAATTCATATCCTTTTGGTTTTCGAATCGGTTGAGTTGAGTGGTGGGCTGGTTAGAGAGTTATAAATGGAAAGACTAGAATTCCTTCATATTTCTTCCACATTAAATAACCCTTTGTTAATAAGAAGTCATCAACGAAGTAAAACTATGACATTAGAGTTTAAAGAACACTTAATATTGCTTTCTTCTTTTTTCTTGCTCACGAGGGGTATTATTCCAGATTGTAAATTAAATTGATTGTGTAATAATGTCAAAGTTAGATTCTTTTGCAGTTATGCACATGTAGTGATTTGTTTATGGCTGAGTAATGAATAATATTATGGTTGAATGTAAATTTTTTAGACTAATTACATAGGCTTTTTGATTTCCAGATGTGTTGTCAGAATCCCATCAAAAGTATGGACCTATTGTTAAGTTGTGGTTAGGTCCTACTCAGCTGTTGGTGTCGGTTAGGGATCCAGCACTAATTCAAGAGATGCTTATAAAGGCCGAGGATAAGTTGCCTTTTACTGAAAAATTGTTTCATCTTGCCTTTGGGGAATCAAGCCTCTTTGCCCCTTCCTTTGAAAAGGTGACATGTGAACTTTGGTGTTTCTGATTGGAGTTATGAGATTAACTATGTCATTGGTTCCACACTCTTGATATGCATGTGTCATTCTGTTTTGACTTTTGAAATATTCTGAGTTCTGATCAAACTACTATTGTGTTCGTATATTTTTACTAGGCATCTCAAATGTCTGCAGAAATTACAGATCCTGTTGTTTTTATGTATCACGTTCACATTCTTAGTTCTGACTACTGCATCTTGGAATTTTATTTAAATTGTCTTTAGGTGCAAAAGAGAAGAGAACTATTGGCAAATGAATTACATGAAAGATTGTTGAAGAATGACAATGTGATTCCTATGAAGGTTGCAGACTTCATAACAGATAAAATAGAAAACATCAGAACCAAACGAGGTATCGATTCTAGGTTGGTTTCTCATCATATGGCTTTCACAATGATGGGAGCCACGTTCTTTGGAGATGGCTTCTTGGCCTCGCCAAAGGCTGCAATATATGAGGAACTGTTTATGATGATTGCTAAAGATGCTTGCTTTTGGGCCTCCTATAATGTTACTCCTTTTTGGAGACGTGAATTTTGGAGGTATCAATGCTTATGCACAAAGTTGAAATGCTTAACTCAAGACATCCTTCAACATTTCAGAAAAGGCTGCAAACTATTTGGCCATACTGACCAAGATGTACGAAATGAAAGTTCCATCAAAGAAACGAAGTCAGCAGATGGTGCACAGTGCTGTTCGGATGACGAGTTCCAAGATTACTATTTCTTTCGTGATCTTATGGATCATCAAGATGGTAAAGAAGAACCTTGTGGGAACATCATGCGTGTGATATTTCATGGATGTCAAACTACATCTGCTTTAATCACCAATGTATTGACTAGGCTTGTCATGCATCTGGAAATACAGGATAAGGTTTCAATCTGTTCATTCCGTCTCCACTGTATCCAATTTGTAATTGCACTTTATTGTTAATTGGTTTATTTTATTTTGCTCTTCAATTAACAAAACCAAGAGTCTTATTCCTATAATGAATCTTCTTAAATGGTGATGTAGCTGTAGTGAATCTGTTTATGTTAAAAGTTAAAACCAGGAGTACACTTTGGTTTTACATTCTGCTTGATAAGAGGAGTGCGGTTTAAGGTGAATTTGTTTAAATAATTTGAATTTTCTGATCCTTAAAAATGGACATTCTTTGTTAGGAAATGTGCACTTTCTCTGTACCTCTTATTTACATTTGTCAGTGGGTCTGTCTGCTGTTGCCATGGTAGAAGTTACACTTTCTCACTTTTGTTTTTTAGATGAAATTTACTAACTAGATTGTTGTCAACACAATAACAAACTGTCATTCTAGTTTCTTTTTGAAGAAAAACCGTATTTCTGTCAGAATAGGATTTCATTTTCATGCTCAAAGGTGTGTGTTTACTGTATGATTTTCAATATCGAATGCTGTTTTTATTTATTTATTATTAGACTGAATGCAGTTCTTGATGTTTGCAAGGCAGCCTGTTACTTATTTCGCATGCTTTTGCAGGTTTATTCGGAGATTAGCATGGTAGGAAAAAATCCGTCGAAATATGAGCATGAAGATGTTTATAGGATGCCTTTGTTATTGTCTACAATTTATGAATCTGCACGCCTTCTGCCCCCTGGTCCCATGCTGCAGAGGTGTTCTTTGAAACATGGTGAGATGTTGCTTCAAAGCATGATGTACTTTGCTGTGCATAATGTGCGTTTATTTATTTCAGACAGAGTTTCTTGTGTAGAAGATCTAACTGATTTATAATCTTTGCAAGTTTTCTGTTCAGTCGTGGGCACTGGGCACTGCATACATATGCTTATTTGTTCATTGCTTGGTTAAGCATTAACATTGTGATAACATTAACAATTGTGAGCAATTATCCCATCACTAAGACAGCATGATAGGTTATTATTGGTAGTTTTATGCATGATTTCAAAATACGGATATTAAATTTGAATATTCAAGTTCCTACAATTCATCGAATAGGGCTAGTTTGAGAGGAAGGTTATTTTAATGCAATACCAGTATGATGTAATGGATGATTTGGAATAATTATTTTGAATAGTTATTCATAATGGCTTAAAATCTATTATAAGATTGCCTTCAAAAATTTCTATCTATACTCCTGCTTGTGTTTGTAATCATTAATGTTCCTCCTTATGACAGACTTGAGCTTTGCAACTGGTGCAACCATACCTGCTGGAGCTGTATTGGTTGTACCTGTTGAGTTGGTACAGAAGGATGACTCCAGTTGGGGGAGTGATGCAAGTGATTTTAATCCTTACCGATTTCTCTCAACTGGTACAAAGGGACTAGGTATGAGCCTTGATGCTTCAAAAACAGGTTTTGTATATTAGGAATCAAGAATCATAGATAAAACAAGGGAAAAAATGGAAAGAGAAACAAAACTAAAGAGCGAGAGATAATTGTATTTTCTTAAATATTCTGCAACAAAAAATTGGCTGAACTTTCTAAGGATGGGGTACATGTAATATTTGATAGAAATTACGATGAGATTGGGTACATCTGTCCATTATAAATTGTCCCTTTGTGATACCTTAGTATTTTATTGATCACTTTCCAATGCCCCTCAAGGTTACTCAAACATGCTAATTTTGTACCCTACTTATTGGAACCTCAAGTTTTGTACTTTTAGTAAACTTTGTAGCCTCTTTGATAAGAACCTTGGGAGAACCTAATAAGCATCCAAGCACTAGGGGAACCCTCCTTTAAAAGCTGGCTGTTAAAGGGGTAGGAACCGAACTACTTAAGTACTCCATCAAGCATCCCATACTACTTGATGTGAGACTTAGCACCCCATAACACCCAAGTCCCTATCATAGCACGCTGTAATACACAAGTCCTTGTCAGAATCACACCACAAAAGCTAGTTGTTGTAGTTGGAGAGTCCAAGGCCTTATAAACCTCACATAGAATCCCATACTTCCAATGAGAGACTCAAATTCTATACCTTGCAATTGGATCCTAACATCCGACCATGCTCTGCAGTCCTAGCAACCATGTGGGCTAGTTGCGCACTAACCCTTTGACTAGAGTCCCCGGTGAACACTGTAGTGTCAGCATCACGTTGCTTGTTTGCAGGTTAGAGGCATGGTGGAAGGCTTTGATAGCAATTGATGAGAAACTTGAGAGAACCACACCACAAAAGCTAGTTGTTTTAATTGGAGAGTCCAAGGCCTTGTAAACCCCATGTAAACCCCACATTAGAACCCCATACTTCCAATGTGGGACTCAAGTACCATATTGTACCCTCGCTGTAAATTTTGTTTGCTACAATTGGCATCATTACAATACTTTGAACCATTTATTTAATTTTTTTTTATGACTTTTACTTTAATGTTTTTGCAGTAGTTTTACTTTTGACTTGTGTTGGATTACAAACACACACACACACATGAACGCATATGTACATCTACATTTTTAATGTAGACTTGGGCTGAGCTTCTATTTGTTTTGCCAGCACATATTTCCAATCTTCTTGAATTATGTTGGAATATTCTATAATATGCTTGGAGAAAGAAAATGATGACATTTCCTCTAGCTTGTCCACTATGATGTAGAAGTTGTTTTACATTTCTGTTCATCCCCCCCTCCACCCTCCCATGTGGTTGAGCCGTGTTAAAAATAAAATAAAAATTGTCTGATTTGGAATGAGAATTGACTAGTGTGGCCAGTATGATATTAAACCTTCATATTTAGAACTTTTCTGATATTTTCTTTTTAGGATCTTTTTGGTCATCATCACTAATCTTTTGATATCAAACTCTCACAGGCTCTACTAAAGACCTTTCTATTACAGGATTCAGTTCATTTGTACTAAATGATCCAAATGAAAATGCAGCATTTCTTCCATTTGGATCTGGTACACGTGCTTGCATTGGACAGAAATTTATCATCCAACTTGTTGCCTCAGTGTTGGCATCATTGCTAAAAAAATATGAGGTTCGTCTTGTGAATCAGTATTTTTGCTCTTGCTACCTATGTTGTGAGAGAAAGACCTGAACTCAATTCGAAATTATAAAATTGCATAATGTCGAATATTGAATACTTGTCAACTCAGAAAATGAAACATATAAAAGGGAATGGAATGAGGAAATGAACAGTGAAAGTAACTGTATGAAATGCAAAGTGGTTGGTGGTACACTTATGATGATGTGGAAAAGCGTGGTTGTTTGTAACTTGAAAGAAGTTTGTGTTGCTTTATATTAAGAGCCTCTAAATCAGGATTCACTGTTGTTGACTTGTTCCAAGGTAAATAGTGAGCAATGGTAGCACATGTAACAAAGTGAATAGATTTTAATATGCTGAATTAAAAGATTGGTGACCGACATATATTACAAGTATTTTCTTCCAGTTATGATCCCACGGATGTTATAAAATAAATTTTTTGTGATCAGGATATAGTGCATGGTTGGTACTTAATATATATATAATGTGTAATTGTTCTCTAACAACCGATGTTAGTTTGGAATACAGATACGGCTTAACTCAGGAACAGATGAGGACTCAAACACAACCTTGAAGAATAATCTACATTTGCATCATCCCAATTCACAGATATTATTCGTGAGAAGGGACCAGTGAAAGAAAAGAAGCACAGGCATACTATGTAGATAAATTTGGTGTTTTAACTCAAGTCAATGACACCGAAAAATATCTGCACCTTTCTTTTTAATTTCCACTACAGTCCTTTTACCAAGATGAATGAGGAAGCTCTCCTCTGGCTCATTGTGGTCATTGGGAGGATGGATGCAACCTGAGTTTCTTAGCTCAGGTTTTTTTCCTTCCTGTTTTTAAACAATGCCCTAGTGTTGGCTTCAGGCCTTGACACATCTTTTTGTTGGTGTTTTAAGCACTTTGGGCCTATTGTTGCTTATGGAGCCTGGGGTTTTCCTTCCCCTTCTCTGGATGTTGACCTCTTTCTTTTTCTTATGTTATCAACTTTTTCACTTCTGAAGGAAGTTTGTTCTTGTATCCTGATGTTGTTAGAATAAAATGTACTTGGATTGGATAGTTAGTGTATCTTAACTATCAAAATTTATGTGGACCATCTGTTTAGCCTAAAGGAAGGTTAACTATAATTATGTTTTTTATATTGACATTGGAATGATAATGCTGTATTATGTATTTGGGTATTGGTGTGGAGATTGTGTCGTTGTATCACATAATTCATTGCATTGTATTTTCTTGTTATGCAATTTTTTCGCAGCCATAGGAGTTACATATCATTCTCAGATTAGATTACTTTGGAGAATAGTCATGTACTAGAAAATTTGTTATTCCCTCTGTTCCCAACTAAGTGTTACATTAAAGTGTTTCAAAAGATTAAAGAAATCAATAATTATTCTTAAAACTAGCGAAAGTGACAAAATTGTTATTTTCTTTAGAATATATGTCATTAGAAACTGAACAATGGTTCTTGGCACTTGTTTAATGACAGGAGTAAGTTGTTAAGCTATAAAACTAAACTGAACGGCGTCCTCTTTAGATAACTCTAGCTACGACATTCATCTTTTTTTGTCTCTAAAATAGGCATGGCAACGGGGTGGTCGGGGACGATTTTTGTGTATATTGCTCCCGCCCCACCTCTCAGATCCTCCACCCGCCCCTGTCCCTGAAAACTGACGGGAGCCAGAAATTTGCCCCATCTCCGCCCCCGACAGGAGTCAGTTTTCCCTGTCCCGCCCCAGCCCCGAATTGAACGTAGAAGAAAGTGACGGAGAAAGGCGCGGCATAGATGGTGGTGTGCTTGAAATGCGAGTTGAAGAACTCGGACTCGGCACAATCGGCGGAGCGGAGCCGGGAGGCTTGAAGTTCTTTCGGTTCGATCACTTTCTCTTCTTCCTCGTCCGTTGACCCTTCTGAAGTTTCCACCGTTACAGGTTCTGTTTCTACCTCTGCTACGTTGTTTTCTTGTTCTAAAGTTGCAAAGGTTTCTGGGGTGGAAAAAAGTTTCGAGCTTTCGTTGTTTTTTGCACCGCTGCCGACACAGCTGGGTGGCGACGGAGAAAGATTCGCCTGAATGGAAAGTTAGACTGAAGTTCTCGGAGGCTATGAGCTTGATGTCGCAGCATTGGCGGTGTTTCTCCTTCTCGATGAGGTCGTGGATCTCGAGATCCACCGTGGCCAAGGGTGTGTTACCTCACACGCTCACTGTCTCCATGAATGTTGAAGATGAAATGAGTGAAGAGAGTGTTGTTGTGTTGGTTTCAACCTTTGAGCTGGAATGCGAATGTGAGTGTCCAATGCTATGTGTGCTTCCGTTATATGGTTATGGAAGTTCTGCGGATGAGAATAGCTGAATAGAAATAGGTATGGTAATATAGTTTGGTTTGAGGGAAAAGGATGGACCTGTAGTTTTATTAGTTCACTCGTGGAGCTGGAGCATTTACATAAGGCCATTGGTTTTTTTTTTTTTTTTGTTACTGGCCCATGTTAACTTTTTGTTTTTGGCCATTGGTTTTTTTAAGGCCCTAATATGACATGATGGACTTAGGGCCGGGGCGGGTGAGGAGGCGGGAGCGGGGCAAATACCATCCTTACCAAAATCGCCCCCGCCACCAAATTTAACAAGCAGGAAAAAACCGAAATCACAACCGATCAACTCGGTTTTTCCCTATCAAAATCGGGATGGCTGCGGGCAGGTGTGGACGGGTGCGACCCCGTTGTCATGCCTACCCTAAAACCAGCATTCTTCAATTATTCTAGAAGTCTATTGACAAATGTCTCAACCCTATGACTGTAACGAAATTGCCCAATAACCCAATAATCAATTGTGGTGATTTAGAAGCCACTCTCTCAATGTGTCTATATATGTATCAAACATATATATTATTCATGTTCCAGTCTGACACCTGGTGGCATTGTATATAACAACTTTCAGCACCCTGCTCAATTCCAATGACTCAACCAAAATAGTAGGTGCTATTTCTAGGTTCATGTTGTGACGAATACGTTTCTTGTTCGTATTTAATTATTTCGCTTCTTGATTTACAAAAAAATTTCTTTTTTTTTACGTAATTCGTTTACATAAAACTAATTATACGTAATAAGTTATTTATTTTAACGCACCCACAAACTTGTCAAAATACAAAGTTCAAATATAGTTTAGTATACAGTCCAAATACAATACAGTCCCAAATATTCTATTACAATGTATAATACATACAGCTCATCATAGCATCAAATACAGACAAACAGCAAATCACAAATACAACACATAGAACATCCAGCAGCACATAGAACATCCAGCTTCTTTCCTCAATGGTTTCCTTAGCTTACTGTTCCTCTGCTCGCCCAAATTAATTGGGGTCATCACAGGTGTCAACCACAGACACAACTCGGGTAAGTATATGATAGACATGATTAGATAATCAACAGAAACAGATAAATAACAGAATAACAATTATCAAACAGGTATATGATGAATGATGTATGCTTTCTTTGTTATCGTGACGCATGACTGAGATCTCAGAGGCCTAAAAAGGTACCAAAAATCAGAATAGTTTCACCCACTCCAGTGAAACAGTCTCACCCACTCCAGTGAGACCTCCCTCCACTCCGTGGGGATAAAAAGGGTACCAATAGTTCCACCCACTCCAGTGGAACAGTCCCACCCACTCCAGTGAGACCTCCCTCCACTCCGAGGGGAATAAATACGAATGATGGATGTCATGGTTTCTTTTTATTTTCCAATTACTCTTTATCATTACTTTACTTCTCAAATTCTCATAACTTTGGCATCAAAAGTTTTATTCATCATA
>PYAF01004082.1:390430-416107 GCA_007407185.1 Glycine tomentella | reverse complement strand
GGGGTATTTTGGTAATTTTACTCCTCATCCTAGGGGTAAAATCGTCATTTTTCCAAAATACTCAGGATATCTCTGTAAGTATCATTCCTAAGGGTTTTATAATCATTTTTCAAGCATCCCAGAGTATTTATAGAATTTCCTTCCTTCAACTATCTTGCTAAAAGGCCTATGGCAATTTGTTCATTTGTAAAAATGTTTAGGGACATTCTTGTCATTTTCAAAAATGTTCAAGGGTATTTATGTCACTTTTCTAAGAATGCAAATGTATATAGATAGTGAGATATGAGGGTGTTACACATGTCATAAACTCCAACGTCGTCCGTAGAAAAGAATGGTGTACAAGAGTATAAATTGATGTCATTTTTAAAAATATTAATTGTGGTTTACAATTTTAAAACATTTAATACGGTTAGTTTAAGACAAAGATGATTAGTTTTTGTGATGCTTGCAAATACATTATGTTTGCCTACTCCCATTTTTTTACATCAATTCCATATAAGTCCCACTTTGATCCGCTTAACCAC
This sequence comes from Glycine tomentella, assembly GCA_007407185.1. NCBI lineage: Eukaryota > Viridiplantae > Streptophyta > Magnoliopsida > Fabales > Fabaceae > Glycine > Glycine tomentella. The sequence goes on along the minus strand of PYAF01004082.1, from coordinate 415,583 downwards.
TCTCCAACACAACAATTGTATGTATCTACATGACTACATCTTAGACGGTATACGGTGGATAAATGATGCTGAAGTATTGTTGTCTTGTTTGAATTTACCTTTTGCTAATGTCTATTGGACAGTGAGTTCTAATTCAACACCCCGAGCACTAGCTATTCACATCCCATGTGCTTTATAAAAAACTTTATTTCCAAAATATATTTTTAATAGAATGCCTTTTCGTTGTGTAAAAGAGCTGCAAAATAATACCCAAAGAAAATATGTTTTTGTCGTATAAAGTATACAACGAAAACATATTTTCATTGTTATTTTTTACACTCCCTTTTACACAATAGAAATACATTTTCGTTTTTTTATGTTTTTATGAAAAAAGTTGTAATTAATTGCAGATATAAATTACTTTCTTTACAATTAATAATATAAGTTATCTTTTTAAGTATTCTTCAATTAATTATGAAACAAATTATCTTAATAACGCACCCATTATTTTTTAAATAATAATAAATAAATTATTTTAAAATAATATACAACAAAATTATATTTTTATTATGTAATAGAATGAAAATATGATTTCATTATATATTATTAAATATAATCATATTTTTGTTGTCATTAATAGGGTGAAAAAAATGGGTAATGAAAATGTGATTTTGTTATCCAATTTGCACAAATAAGATCGTATTTTCATTAAAAGGGTATTTTGGGAATATTATTTTAATGTGGCGGTGAAAATAGCAATCAAGTGGCGATCATAGAAACTCCAAACATTTAAAAGCAGCATTTCTTTTTGTTTTTGAGTGCTATTGTTGTGGTATATTTCATTGCTTTTGTCCCTAATGTAATTTATCTCAATGTTAGGAAACACCCGAGAGAAATCTTCTCCTTAAAATGTTTTCGAGATTTCGAGTTATCTAATTTGGTAGATGATGCAAAATCAAAGTTCTCACTTTCGTTCTACATATCCATTTTGGGCTATAGTGAATCAAACAAGTTCAATTATTGCAAGGAAGTAGACTTCCATGCTAAGAGAGAACCCACATTTAAGGCCTAGAGAAAGTATCAACAAATTATTGATCCGAGTAGTTTTGAGCTCAATTCCCTTAAGTAAGGTTTCAAATTCGAGTCTCGTGGATGAAAAAAATATGGTTGGCAGGGAGATCCAACTAAAGGTGGTCAATCAGATTTCCTGATGGAGATTAATCATCAGCAAAGTTGGTGGATACTCCGTACCAATAGGTTTGGATACAATCAAACCTTGTTCTGTTCTAGAAAATGACATATTTTATGAGAACAAAAAATGCACAAAATCCAAACTCTGCACAAGGATAAAAAATATATTTTAGCTTTTCTTAAATAAAAAAAAAGTGTGATGTCATCCATTTGTTCTGGATCTAAACCTTTTTTTCCTTTATTAACCACAAGCATCTTCCACTATAGACAATATTAAGAAATCGAGACAACCGGTTAAGTTGGAATAGTCTCACACTAGTTAATCGAGGCACGTGGTGGTGTCTAAATCTTTTTTTTGAGAGAATGTGACTACACCAAAGAAATAGAGAAAGAAGAGAGCTAACAATACATTATTCAATACTATCTCTGGTTATATATATATATATATATGTATATATATGGTAATATTTGTTATATATATATATATGTATATATATGGTAATATTTTTTCATCCTAATAATAAAATATATATCATGATTTTCAAATTATTATAACTATTTTTTATTAAATCCTTAATTTCTTGTGAATTCTATTAATGTAATAATACTCATTTTCCATGAAAGTGTATGCATTAAAGCTATTAACAATATAACTCATAGTGATTGGTTGAAAACACTATTCTTTAAATTATGAACAGTGTCATAATATCTAACCACCACACAAACCAATTAGTTCTATGGGTAATTTTACACTACAAATTGTAATTTTCAAACACCAATTAATCCAAACCTTGTCATGAATCATCCTCTATAATTTTGTCTTATTATTAAGTAGGTAATAGTTTATCTAAAAATATTTTTTTGAGCTAAAACAAATTGTTCCTTGTAATTAAAAATTTTTCACCATAAGTGACTGTAATTTCTTTGATATAAAGTTTAAAGCTTAAATTCTTATCGAAATATAATAACGAATTTAAGAGATGTTTCTTACTATTTTTTCATAGTATTAGGTATTAGTCTTGGGAATGTTTGATATTTAATTAAGAGTTGAATGTTTAACATTTAATTGAATGCTTATATTTATATTTCCTATGTATTCTTATTTTCTATATTTGGTTCCTTAGCTTAAAAATTGCAAGAAAAAAAAGTAATCTTTATTGACATATTTACATTTTTTAAAATAATTTTATTTCCAGTATTTTTATTGGGTCCGTGGGACGGCCTGTTTAACCGTGGGCTTCAAGGGGTGGACAAATACTCAAAATTTAAGTCCATTTAATTCATGAACCAATCGAGATAGCCCAACAGGTAAAAAACATAGACTTCTTAGGTCGGGCCTTAAATGGGTTGGCCTTGCCAATATACTCAAACCTAATGGCAATGCATTAATAGTGTAAAATAGTTTTACACAGTCAACAAATAAGAAAGTTATTGCTGGTATGACTTTTAAGATATTTACTATAAAAGTCATATCTCTCGTCTTGTTACTATCCTTCACATTCATTTTCATTTGAATATTCTTATCTCATGAATTCACTTTCCTAACATGCATTTGGTATATCCTTTTATATTATTTTTTTGTTCAGAGTAGCTTATAAACTCCTCAAAAGTCTTACCGATCAAACATTACTCTTGATATCAACTAAATAGTTTAATAAGTTGTAACCGATCAGAAACTAAATTCAAATATATTCTTAATTTTTAAAATTCAAATATGCTTTTAATATCAATTAAATGGTTTCTAATCTTTTTATTCATACAAATTGAGTTCATGTATGAAAGTGTTTACAACAACTTTATACACTGCTCAATCAACTGAGTTAACCTCCTAAATAATAATGTTAATTTTAATTTTAGAGACTAACTTTAAAATATCACTTTTATAAATTTGAAACACACACACAACTCACATTCCACAACATTGTAAATATCTATAAATTTGAATAAGCATATATATTCGTAAGTCAATTAATTTGAATTAATATATATTTATTGTGTTATTAATTGAATATTTTAATAATAAAAATCTTAATAATTATAGTTAACTACATGTACAGGGTGTCATAACTGCAAGCTTTTTTTTTTTTTTTTGGGTGTAAAAGTCTCCTTATAGTATCAAATAGTGGTGCACAACATGTCAAGGATGATGTAGAGTTGATGATGTAGGGTAGGTTATTATGTAAATTAGATTTTAAACACACGTGGTGTAGTGGTTGGATTAAATTATATATTTTTATATTTATTTTTAATATTTATATAAAAATATGTACATTAATAAAATTAATTTTTAAAATATTTAATAGTATATTAAATATAATTATATTAAAATTAAAAGAAAGGAATCATGTGAAAGAAGGATTTATAAGTTTATGTCGAGAAAATTTGTGATTTGAAAGGTTTACAAGTTGTGTCTAAAAAACTTGTGACGAGGAGAATTATAAGTTTGTGTCACTTGTAATGAAATTGTGAATGTAAAGATAAAAATTCGAATAACATTAAACAAATTTGTTTGATCTTCTCTTTTTAATCTTATGATGATGTCTTTTACTTTGTAATATATCTCTCATCAATATGAATAAAGGGATGTGTATTTTTTCCCCAAACAATTCACAACTATACCAAGGGAAAAAAGTACAAAAACAACATTCATAGTGAAAATGATAAATAGACAGCATTATTTTATTTTTTACAGCATATTAGTTTATCTTCTTAATGCTCGAATGAAAATACAATATCTAAGCAAGGAATGTAACAAAAATAAAATCTAAGCAATGAATATTTCGAAGACCAAGACTCTTGTTGTCACACAGTTGTATTCAAGTGGCGGATCTTGGTTAGAGCGGGGGAGCCATGGCCCCCAATTTTCTTTTTCAATTGTTGCTTATATACCAAAACTTGTTCATAAAAGATTGTACCCTCAAAGTTTTTTCAACATAATGACATATATGAGTGAAACGTATGTCGTAAGTCCAAACTAAAATGTTCACTTAATTTCTTTCCATTTAACAAACAAAATATCGTAAAAACATTAAAAATGAATTAGTTGTTGTTATGTGATTTTTTTAAGATTAAATGATTTTATTGCACTGTATACTCACATTTCTGTATTAATTAGAGTGATAATTAATATATGAATGAGTAAAACAAATTATTACCTCCATCCTTAAAAATAAAAATCTTTTTTAAAATTTGTTTCGTTTTTATGAAACTCTTTTGAAGTTGTCTTTGACATCAATTAATTTTTTTTATCATAATATCCTTAATTACTTTATAATAAATGTCAATTAAAAGATAAATACACTCTATCTTATAAGGATTGGAGAAGACTAGCACACATTTATTAATTAGCTAGAAAGTAATCAAGCGAAACGAGAGTGAAAAGATGAGTCTCAATAATAATAAGAAGATCAAATTAAATTTAAAAAATTAATTACAAAACCAAAATAATAATTAAGCCTAAATTATATGTAATGTTCAATTTAAATATGAGTTTTACATAATATTTTGGCCCCCTCAAGACAATTGGTGAAGCTCCACCACTGATCTATTTACATTAATTGTTGTATCATTATAATATCAAGTGGGTTGGTGAAACAAAATGAAAACCTAGAAATAAACAAGGAATGGACATTTTTTTTAATAAGATAATGATGTAAGTAACACTCTAACTTTGATTGCAAACTACGTTAAAACAATAATTAAACATATATCATTTTTTGATACACAAGAGCTAACACACATATACTTAGATTCATTTAAGGGGTTGATTTTTTCTAAGAGTTTTCTCATATGTACGGGTCAGAGATAAGATTATATATCTACGTCAACCATTTCACACCTTGTTGTTTCGGTGGTAAGTAATAGTACACCATAGAAAAACATTTTTTTTTTTAAAGTTATTCTTGGTAGGAGTAGAGATAGACTAGGTCGGACAAGATTTTGTTAAGCCTGAGCTAGGCCTTGGTTAAAAACATACAGCCTAAACATGACATTAAAAAATATGTATGCTAAGTTTTTATAATAATTGAATTTAACTTGTTTATATGATAAAAACATATTTTTAATATTTAATATAACATGCATGATATATAACTTATTTTAAAATATATTTTATAATAAGACTTTTAAATAAGACATAAATTTATCTTTTCATATAGTTAATTAAAAGTTTTAGCTTGACTATGTAGATCAATAAGTTTAACATTTTAAAAAATAAAATAAATATATGATTTAATACAATATAAAAAATTTATAATAATAATAATAATTATAATTATTATTATTATTTAAATATTTATTTATGTTTTGTTTAAATAGGTCGACATGTAAGGTTTAAAAAGTTATTTTTAACTAATTAATAGACTTTAATAAAAACTTGGCCTAATCTGGATCTAATATAGACTAGGTCGTAGGTTCCGGGTAAGCGACAAATATTTAATATAACAAGCATGATATACAAAAATATTTTAAAATATATTTTATAATAAGAATTTTAAATAAGACATAAATTTATCTTTTCATATAGTTAATTAAAAGTTTTAGCTTGACTATGTAGATCAATAAGTTTAACATTTTAAAAAATAAAATAAATGTATGATTTAATACAATATAAAAATTTATAATAATAATAATTATAATAATAATTATTATTTAAATATTTATTTATGTTTTGTTTAAATAGGTCGACATGTAAGGTTTAAAAAGTTATTTTTAACTAATTAATAGACTTTAATAAAAACTTGGTCTAATCTAGATCTAATATAGACTGGGTCGTAGGTTACGAGTGAGCGACATGTTGATTTCCATTTTCCACACCTAATTATTCAAAATAAGTTAAAAGTTATGCAATACTCAAAACTCACCAAAACATACCATACATGCTAGAATTGTACAAATTGCAACCTAATAATGAGATGAAATAAAATGATCAAAGACTGTACATCTCAAATACAAAGTTTACAAGATTAAACATTTGCAGGTAATCTTATAACAAATGACGACTCAATAGGATTAACAACCATCATTAAAATAGACTTTTATACTACTAAGTATTTGAGCTTGAGTTAAAGCCTCCATTCTTCATCCCTAATTTTATTTTAAGATTTCCCTATTGTTACCAGTAAATTACCAAGTGCCAAATTCCTAACTGAAAAATTCATTGTAATTCCATTAATTCCATTAAGTGCCAAAACATACCATATGGTTTTTTTTAAGATGTGATTATTTTTTTCCGACGAAGAAATTATCGACTGATTAGAGATCATTAGTAATTCCATTATAATGGACATTTTCAAATTACAGTGTATTTTTAACAGTTAGTACTTAAGTTTTTTTTAATATTGAAATTAAAAAATGCTAATTCATTGGTGTTAACTAAAATGGATGAGCAAGAATAATTCATTTTCTTTATTTTGTTTCAATAACGGGGAATGAGATCACCCAATAGCTTAGACTGTTTCAATATTGATGACTAACATGTTGGTTATGAACAAATTAAAATATAATTTTATATAAGACTGTAAACAGTTAATTAAGAGTTTAAAAGTCATTTATTAATAAATAATTTTATACTGTCATTCAATTACGAATCAATATTAATATGATCTTCTATATAATTATTATAAAAATAGCAAATAAGTATCATATATGATACTTTAATTGTGATTAAACGATAATATAAAATAAGTGTATGTTCCTTTTTTTGTCGTGTTAAGTAATGGTAAGTTTCCTATTTTAACGTATAACAAATATAAAAATACATTAAATTAAAGTTAAAAAATGAAGATTTAAGAAAAGTAAGCATGACGTGAATATATTTTAATTATGGAATAAAGAAAGTTAAAAAAAAGCATGAACTAAACCATATATTGACTTCATAAAAGAATTAATTATAAAAAATGACCAGAGAAAGATGGAAGCTATCCATTGTAAGCGCACTGGGCAGTGTTGCGCACGATCCTTTTAATTTATTTAGGAGCTTAATTTTCCTTGGCACCATTCAGACCTAGTACCCGGGGGTATGGGGTGGAAGCAAGGCTAGGAGAAAGGGACTAAGATAGATAAAGCATTAATGGAAAGTAGGAATAGAATTCGGAATTCACATGGTTATAAAATATAATAAATGCAAGAATGTAAAACTTATAACATAAAAGTAAAGTAAAATTCTCAACCACGGTAAGCCGTTGGGATGAGAGAGAATGGATGAGAAGAGAAGAATTAGATTATAGATTTAGAACATGCAATATGAGAAAATAAGATTTTATTTCTCAAAAAGATTAAAGATTACACTGGAAAATAGAAAAGATTGGAAAAATTGCTTAGAGGCTCAGAGGTATACCTAGGGAGAACTCTCTGAAAAGGAAAACAAAAAAAACTTTATTAAAGATTACGGAACACAACCCTTAAATAGACAAAACATTTCCTATTTTGACAGTTCCGGTAACCAAAACCGGAAAACCTACCGCTACAGTGAACAGTACTGCACAGTAGTCTGCTGCAGGAAATGATGATGCAATGCTGTTGTCAGATTGTTATCAGACATCTTCTAGATTGATGCCAAAGCAGTCGTCTTCATTCTGGTAGAAATCGTCCGACGATTGTGAGGAGGCTTCGGCGGGTTCTTTAGCTGGCTTCTTGGATGAGGAGCAGGCGTCTTCATTCTCCTTCTCCAAAAGATTAAAGATCATCTTCATATTCTCCTTCAATTTCTCTTTCGATGAGGAAGATGCCAAGGCTGCTATGACTTGTGATCTTTGATTGAGGAATTTGCATGCTTTAGGATCTGCTGCTTTGGTGAGAGTTGGATGTTGTTTAAACCAAAGCGATACCTGATCATGATTAGCCCTTGAATGGTCAAACTGAGACCACCACTTGACAAGAGCTTGTCTTCAAAGCACCGAGAATGCTCCCTTGACTGGCACATTACCACAGACATACCGCCATTGGAAGATCCAGGCGAGAAACAACTTACTGAAGAAGTGTAAGTCCACTAAGAATGGATCATTATCAGGATGCTCAAACTTCTTAGTAAAGATTGTCAAGCCAGACACTACCTCAGAAGGGAGTATCTCAAGGATTGGTCCATAAAAATTCCATCATTGTAAAAACCACTGGGGAAACTTGTATTGGATATTTTGTTTGAAATAAATAAGCTATGAATGCATAAAGTCTTTATTCTGGAAATGAAAGACATTATACCAGGTAGTTTGATAATCCCAATAAGAAAAACCAATGGGATCATAGTTTTGAGAAAATCTTTTTATTTTATTCAATTCTCCAAATTCTTTAGGTGTTAGGACCTTAAAGATTTGTAGAGTTGAATAGGCGATTTGCTCAGAGTTTTTATTTTTATAATGTTTAATATGGACTAAGTTGGTGTCGACCAAAATAAACTCATAAAAATGTCTTGTTTTGAGCAAAGAGGTTGGCATATAATGAAATTGATTACCATGAAAGTCTTTAGGGAAGATTTTCTGGGGAACTCTGTTTGGCTTGGGATCCCAAAACTCAGGTTCCATCTGAACGATGTCTTGATACTTGTTTTTTTAGGACATACTGGGTTTGAGGTTTAGGCTTTTCATCTGCCAAAGGTTCAGGTTGTTGAACAATGACTTTGCCTTTTGATTTGTGAACGATTAGGGGAGTTTGGGGTAGATTTCTGATCATGGTTGCTAGTCTTTCATTGTCTTCATCTTCAGAAGTAATGTAAGCCCATGTTTTGGATTGAAGGCCTTTTGGAAGGTGAGTGAGACCCTGTTCTTGAAGAGCCAAAAGAGTATGGATTGGCATGGCATAGTCTCTTTTGTTTGGGATTGGGGTTTGGATTTCTGAGTGGAAGACTCAGTAATGGATTGAGGTAATACCCGGGTAGATGACCCAGATTTTGATTGGTTTTTGGGACCTTCCTCTTGTTTGGACGAAGATCCAGACCCTGCATGGGTGATTAAGTCGGCCACGACTAGTCTTGGTTTGGTATTTCTGCCTCTTCCTCTTCCTCATGAGGAGGAAGATGATTTCACTGAATCTGGCATAGGGCTACTACTGGTTTCTCCCTTGTAAATATTCACGAGTGAGATAGCCAGGTAGAGAGTTTAAGGTACCTTGGAGGAATTCTATTTCAAAATCAAAGATACTCAAAATAGCTTGCCATCTAGCAAAAATTTGTTTTGATGCAAGGTTTTTAACATCCTTTTGTAAAATCTCTTTTGCAGACTTACAATCAACACGAACTAAAAACCTTTGATTAAGCAAATCAGATTGAAATTTTGATATGCATAAAACAATTGCTAAAACTTCCTTTTTAAATGTGGAATAATTCTGCATGGCAGGATTCCAGTGTTTTGAAGTAAATGCAATTATTTGTTGTTTGTAACACCCTGTAGGCCTCCAGAGTATTATCATCAACAATATCAGAAACGCGCTATCAGCGTTAAGTAAAAGCGGTGCAGAAGTGTAAGAATCGATTTTCTTGATTACATTATGCATGGAATTTAAAACCACATCTTACAGTATCACATCAACAAGCCCCTGCTGATCCAATATAACTCAAACACGACATCATAGACAGATATACAGAAACCACAACAAGGATAGTCAGGAGGAAACATCACCAATTACATAAACAACACAGTTCTGTATATATATACAACTCAGAACAAAGCCACATATGTGGTCATACAACATAATATGTACAATACCATAGGTGTACCCACACACCCTTTCCCTACACAGGGAGTACAAGACAGAACACAAAACTCTTCTGATCATCTATCTGTAGCCCTCCTCCATGTCAGCCACTCTACTAGGGCCTCCTGCCACGTGACTGCTCCTCTCCTCTAGAAGAAGCACCTGAAAACCACAACCCTAACCGGGGTGAGATAAACATCTCAGTAAACTCAGGGTTCTGGGAGATCCTCCCTTACCCTGGTTCACCTCCAAGCATACACATATACAAAACTATAAACAAAGCCTAGGACATTATCCTGGCTCTTAGAATCCTGCTACCGAGTAGCCTCAAACAAGTGCCATCACTGGACACTATCAATCTCAGAGGTGCAACACCTCACACTGGCTCTCGCAGCCGTCTCACAATCGACTCACAGAGGTACCAACAGAGTGTCATCTACTGGACACTTTCATACCAGAGAGGCATCGCCTCATAACACAATAAAACATTGCCTGAAGCAACCGCTCAGGACTTCACATACTCAGATATGGCTCATCTAAGAGGCTTTAGGCTCTCATCCCCTCGGGATGCCCTCTCTTAGAGATACAACATATCGGTATACAGTCTGACCTGGAATGAACATCCATACAGGGCAATCATTCCCAGGACTTCCACAAACACTGGCCTGGAATGAACATCCATACAGGGCAATCATTCCCGGGACTTCCAGTCACATGCCTGAGAGAGATCATCCACACAGGGAGCACTCATCCCTCAGGGCTTTCAATCCAATGCCTGAGAGAGATCATTCACACAAGGAGCACTCATCCCTCAGGAGTTCCAAGCACGGTCTGAGGAAGATCATCCACACAGGGAGCACTCAATTCCCCAGACTATCAGTCCACTACCTGAGAGAGATCATCCACACAGGGAGCACTCAATCCCTCAGGATTCTCAATTACTGCCTGAGAGAGATCATCCACACAGGGAGCACTCATCCCTCAGGACTTCTAATCACATGCCTGAGAGAGATCATTCACACAGGGAGCACTCATCCCCCAGGACTTCCATCTCCACTGCCTATGGAAGAACATCCATACTGGGCAATCAATCCTCCATCAACCCAAGTTATCTAACTTAAGGTTCATCAGGCTCATCCATCACAAGCCTTTTCGTAGACCCTCAGTTGTCTATCTCAACTCAGCCATGGCCTCAGAGTCACCATAGACTCAACACAAGCCATTCACAATGAGCATCACAGTTCTCACAACCCAAATACTCAGGGTTTCCATAGGGCTTGAACGGTCTCAATCATAAGGCTCCGTTCAAATGGCCTCCCAGGCATATCAAGCCCATCAACAAGGCTCTTGCATGTCTCAAATCAAGTGACTCAGTCCAAGTCACACATGCATAAACCTAGAGCCAAAACCAACATTCACCAAATCACAAACTGAAAGCTAATCCTTCCTCCTCTCATCATTCTAAACACATCTCTCAACTGGACCCAGAGCTAATTCTAGCTTTACCAAAAGTGGGTCACTATTCATCAAAATCCCCAATTCCCAAATCAACCAAGAAATCTTGAGTGTCTTACCTCAATGGCGACACAAAAGACCTTTGGGACACTCCTCCAAGCTTAGGTGTCCGTGGGTAGCTGCCGTTCCTCGCCAATCTCAATTCCTCTTCACTTCTCTTGAGAATGGGGTTTCTTAACTCAAGGGTTTTTAAGTGAAATGGAGGAAGGATTCAAGCTTTCTCAAGGTTTCTAGGAGGTTTAATGGGTTTAGGAAGTGTTTTGGGTCACAAAACAAGGTTATGGAAGCTTGGGAAGCTCTCCCATGGCTGCTGGACGCTCAGAGGAAGAAGAAAAGGGTTTTTCCTCCCCTAAAACGCGATCTGGCTTTTATACTGGGCCTGTCAGAGGTCTGGCACTGACCGCGCCACCTCTGGCGCTACCCGCGCCAGCTTCACCGACCTTATAGCGCCAACCGTGCGGAACCCACGCCTCCAGCGCCAACTTCCAGAACCTGTGGCGCCATCAGCGCCATACCTGCGCCATTAGTGCCACATTCCCAACCCAATTGGCGCCACCAGCGCTAACCCTGGCGCTGGTCGCGTGGAAAACTAGGGGAAATGGGTGTTCCAGGCCACTTCCCGCGCTACTAGCGCCGTCTTTGGCGCCATCCGCGCTGGCTGCAAACCATGGTGTCCCTCGCGCCATGTTCCAGAGAGTCTGGCGCTGATCGCGCCACACACCAGACATGATTTTCTCAGCAGGACTTCTGGCGCTATCCGCGCGGCACCCCACGCCATCCGCACCAGAACTCTGGGGTATTATATTGTTTGCCATTGATAGATTGTTTGAGGATACCACCATAACCAATGTCAGAGGCATCAGTTTCAAAAATCTTTTTGGCTGCAGGATTGGGAAGGTATAGACAAGGAAGATTTTGGACTTGAGATTTAATTTGTTTAACAAGATCAGTGTGAACATTGGTCCACGGAGGAGGTGCCTTCTTAAGACGATCATAAAGAGGTTTGGCAAGATTACTAAACTGAGGGAAGAAATCAACAACATAATTTAAACAGCCAAGGAAACATTGAAGTTGAGTTTTTTCGATTATCTGGTCAGGGAACTTAGCTGAGAACTCGATGGCACGATTAATAGGAGTGATAGTGCCCTGGTAGATGTTGTGATCAAGAAAATGAATTTTTGTTTGGAAAAGATTGATTTTAGTTTTAGATAAAGCAAGGCCATTTTTCTTGATTACCTGAATAAAGATGTTAATATGTTTAAAATGTTGGTCGACAGATTGGTAAAACACAAGGACATCATCAATGTAGACAATGATAAAGGAGTAAGGATTAAAAATGTCGTTCATAATTTTTTGAAATTCTGAAGGAGCATTTTTTAATCCAAGAGACATGACTCTTTATATTGTCCAAAAGGGACCGTAAAATCATTTTTATAACAATCCCTTTCACTAATTTGAATATGACAATCTTGATTTCATATCAAATTTAGAAAAGATTTTAGCAGAAAAAAGACGATTAAGAAGATCTTTTTTATTTAGAATCGGATAACGAATCCATTGAAGGGCTTGATTGAGCAGTTTGTAGTTGATAACCAGACGAGGAGATCCACGCTCAATTTTAGCTGGTTTGTTGACATAAAAAGCAGAACAAGACCAAGGACTTTTGCTTTTTCTGATTAATCCTTTTTGCAAAAGGTCTTGGATTTCCTTCTGGCAGTGGACAAGGAGTTCTTGACTCATCTGGATGGGTTGAGCCTTAGTGGGGATTTGTCGATCATTGAAATCCTTCTCATAAGGGAGATCAACAATGTGTTGTTTCCTTTGCCAAAAAGCATTTGGAAGATCAGCACAGATAGAGTTTTGGATTTGATTGGCCAAGGATTGGACTCGATTCTGAATAACGGGTTGATTAAGCAAATCATCAGTTTTCTTAAAAGAAATTTCTTCCTTAAGATAATTAATTTGATTTTGCTTAAAAAGGATTGGGTTCAAATTTCTAACAATAAGGCTTTTTAGGAATCTGAAAGTGATGGATTTATTCAGATAAGTAGTAGAAATACCCTTATCTGAAATGGTTATGAGAAAGATGGATTTGACAAAAGGTGTTCCCAAAATAACTGCATTTTTAAGATTTTTGACAAAGAGAAAATAAATTTTAACTTTTAATTCATCATTTTCAATAAAAGCGTTTGAAAGTTTGAAATTGACACGGAGCTTTGAACCACTGGTGGTACTAAGTTGTTCAGAAGTTTTTTCAAAATACTTAGTTGGGATTAACCCTTCCTGAAAGCAGTTTGAATTTACCCATGTATCAAACAAAGCTTCAGTTTCAAGGATGAAAGACCCAACCATGATTTTAACTTTAATATAAAATTTTTGAATTGTTAATTGGTTTATTAATTCAAAAATCTTGGGAGGGACCTCAGAAGTAACTGAATCATTTGGAGAATCATTATCAGAGGGTTGATTAGTATGATCATGATTTTCCTCATCAGTTTGATCATCAGATTGCAGAACACTCAAAATGTTTTGGTGGACATTTTGTTGTTCTTTAATAAGGCAAAGTTCAGCTTTCAGTTGGTTAACTTCATGCTGAAGATCCTGGATGGTTATGGGTTTAACAATACTCTTTTCAAATTTCTTAAGAGTTTCTTTAATATTAAACTTGTTATTAATTAAAAAATTGTTTGATCTAGAAGATGAAGAAGATGGTTCATTAAAAGATTTTTTAAGTTTTAACAAAAGATTTTTCTTCTCTTCAGGATCAGAAATGGAATTAATCACCTCCAAAAGAAGATCTTGCTCCCAGGTAAGGACATTGATTTGGGAGGAAGAAGGATAGTCTTCATCAGTCAAAGATAAATCATCCTCTTGAATTTGATTTAGATTTTGTGAAGAGTGACCTTCAGAAGTCTCCTTATTAGATTCTTCTTCTTCGGAGGTTTCTACTAAGAGCTGATTAATCTGTTCTTCAACTGAGGGTTCTAGATTAAGGTTCCTAAGCTTCTTCTTAAGCCTGCAATATTGACTTTTATGGCCAGGTTTGTTGGATATAGGGGGAGCAACAAGAAGGTGAAGCTTGTGCCTTAGAAGGAAGTTTTGAGCTTTTTCATATGCCTTGAAGATTGTAATTCAAAATTAAGTGTATGAGAGAAGCAATCTTTTGACCCTTGCATTGCATACATATAATCATTAACATGCTCACATGTTTTGCATTTAAAAGTATCAAAGCTATTCATGTTTTTAAGAGAAATCAATATGTAATGACTAATGTTTTTGGAAAAATGTAATCTTACTGTTTTAATAGATTACTCAACGGTTTAATCGATTATTTGCTTTGTTTTAAATCTAGAAAAACTTTGAAGAACAAATTAATCAATTACATGACTCTTGTAATCGATTACATAGTGTAAAATGAAAGTTTTGCTGCTTTAATCAATTACCATTAATCGTAATCGATTACATAGGCTTATTTAGAAAAACATGTTTGCTACTTTAATCAATTACCATTGATTGTAATCGATTACTTAAGCTAAAAGAAAACAATACTTTGCTTCTTTAATTGATTACAACTCAGATTGATCGATTATTCTGTTCATTGTAAAACCCAGAATGAAGCTTTGAACACTTTAATCGATTAAGTGACAACATAATCGATTACATAAGCCATTTTAATCGATTATCTGGCGCATTGTAATCAATTACAGTCTGTTACAAAAAGCTGTTATAAATAGGATAAAGGCTTGTCTTATAAATTAACTTGAATACTTCGAATTTTCTGAATATACACAAGCCTTCACAAAGTTAGAAAGTGATTTTCTGGGTTAACTAAGTTCTTGTCCCACTCTTTAATCTTCATGGGTATTGAATGATTTCTTGGGCAAGAGTTCTCAAAGATGTTTTGGAGAGCATGTTTTGAAATTATTTTTCTATAATTCAACTCTGATTGGTAAACCACATGCATTCATATTCATTAGATCATCAGGTTGTTTCTCTTCATTATCTCTGGTTGTAAACTTGTTTTTGTAATTTTGGTTATTTGAAGCTATTGTAAAGAGTTCTTTGAAGCGTGTGCTAGAGTAGAGTTCTCTAGTGAAAAACATAGTAGTGTTCTCTGGTTCTTGATTATTAGGAGTCTAATAGAGTTTTAGATTTCTATTCTTTATCTAGGGTTGATAAAGAGGGATTGTTGTAAAGCTTGTAAGAACTGAAATTTATAATAGTGGAACTCTAATCTAGTGTTGATTAGAAGAAACTGGATGTAGCTTCTCTTGAGAAGTGAACCAGTATATATTCTTGTGTTGATTTTCTACTCCTTAATCTCTACTAGTTATCTTGTTCATTTGTTCTTGGTTTTATTATCATTACTCAACAAGTCCTATTTTGAGCAATTGATTTCTTGAGCTGAGTGATTTGATTGATTAGAAGCATTCTTGATTTTAAAGTGATTAAGATCCTTAACTCTGATTTTATAAATAAATTTTAAAAGGTTAAGTTTTAACCAATTCACCCCCTCTTGATTATTGTAGGTATTCCTATTATTTTCAATGTTTGCCACAAGTCCAACAGACTACAGGTTTCTTAGGAATGTTGACCTTATCAAAGGGAGGTTTGGTCCGGAACTCTCTCCTAAGCTTTATAGGTGGAATTCCTGACTTATGACAATGATAAACAGACTTCTTAGGTTTCTGTCTATCAGGATTATGGGTATGCTTCATGGATTTTGAGCCTTTTCTTTGGCAAGTTGATATTGAATCTTATCATCTTGACAAATCTTCAAGGCTACCTTCTGGATATAAGTAATAAGTTGGCCATAACTTAATTGCTCGTAAGGAATCTTGTTGTTAGGGTGCTGACTACGGATATTATCCCTAACCTTATCCCTTAAAGATTTTGGAAGACCAGCAAGAAATTTTTCCTTCCAGAAAGGCTCTTGGCTATCTTCACGGGTAAAAACTTTATAAGTGCCCTATTTTAGAACAATTCAAACTTACAATACAACACTTATCTTTTGATCTTAGTAAATTTGCTTATAAACTTACCCTAAACCTAGTCAATTTGAATTAAGTACTTTTGTAAATGTTGTTTTTCATATTTTGAAAGATTAGTCCAATCACGTGTTGTATTTGATAGGTTCTGATGACTTCTGAAGCATCAAAGCAAGCAAAAAGGGCATAAAGATCAAAATTGGGGGGTGTCAAAAGCAAATGGCCCAGGCCCAAGACCTTTCTTCATCACTAAGTGTTTAACTCGCCCAGGCGAGCTGCAAGTTCTAAGGGGATAAGGGTTAGCTCGCCCAAGCGAGCAAACATAGGCAAAACCACTCGATTGGGTGAGTGGACACAAGCAGGAGTCAAAACCTATAAATAGCCATGCAATTGTGAAGGAATGGTATGCAATTTCGAAAATATCTCATTCTTGGGAAGATTTTCAGCTGTTGTAAGAGAGAAATTGCTTAGGATAGTGTTAGGGAGAGTGAGAGAAGTGAGAATTAGCGTGGAGACTTTGCCGGAAAGAAGTGGTGGTGGTTCCCTTCATCAATTCTTCCTTTGAGTAGGTGCTCTCCGCAATGATTGGCTAGCTTCTCTTAAGGATTGGATTTAATCTTCTTACCCCTATGTATCTATTTTAATATTTATTTATGCATGAATCTTTTCTATTCCTTATTGGTAATTTCATTCTATTCTTAATGCTTGATTCTACTTGATCGCTAGTTTCATGAATTTAAATTCTAAGCTTGACTAGAAAGTGCCCTTAGGATTTGAACTGGGTGATTTTACTCATTACGTTACGTTACTAGGAATAGGCATAATGTTTTGATTGCAAATAGCACACGATAATGATTATAATGCTGGGGTATTTACTTCATATACGAGAGATCAATATTCAGTAGATATCCTTAGGATTCTCGAATGCGAGGAATCGATTCGGGGTGAAATAATGTGTGCATCAATAAGAATAGAGAATGATTTATACATAGTAAAGTTAATTGAATACTAAAGGTATGATTGATGAAAACCAATCCCACTTTCTCATAAATATATTTCATTTTACTAGTTCGTAATTTTTCGTTACTTTTGTAATCACATGAAATTCCGTTCATCCTTATTGTATATAACTATTGAAATATTAAGTTGTATTTGGATTAATTGAGTATCTCAAGTCCTTGTGGAGACGATCTTTATAAATTTTGTAACTTACAACAACAAATTGGTACGCTTTCCAAGAGTCTTAATAAGTTTCTGGCGCCGTTGCCGAGGACTTTAGTCGCTCACTCTGTTCTTTCAAATTTAATTTTTCAGTTGAATAGGACTTTTTCTTTACTTTTGTTATTTTGATTTTGTATAAATTATCTTGTGTTTTATTTTATTTTATTTTCCCTAACCTCGGTAATTATGAGTTATTGCAAGTTTGTTCTTTTTCCTTTTTGAGGTAAATTTCTTGCAGAAAAATCGTTATTTAATTCAGAAATTACCAAGATCATAAAAGAAGAACTTAAAGGAAAAGAAACAAACAACCAAAAAGCCACTGAGTGAATCTTTTTATATTTTAATTCTCCTTCACCAGTAAAGCCACCTGTAATTTAATTATGGCTGATAAAGGAGGGGGAGAAGAAAATAGACCACCAAGGAGGACTCTTGGTGACTATGCGTATCAGCAAGGACTAAAATATTATAACAATATAGTCATTCCTCCTTTCAGTAAGAAGGTTGTGGAATTGAAGCCCGCATTACTCAGTCTGATTAGATCACATCTTTTTTTTGGACTAGATCATGAAGATCCATACACTTATTTGTCTACCTTCATGGAGCTGTGTAGTACTATGGGAGCATCTAATACAGATGCTGAAGCTGTCTACCTCAGAGCTTTTCTGTTCTCCTTGACTGGTAAGGCAAAGACATGGCTTCAATCCCAACCAAATAAAAGTCTTAGCACTTGGGAAGAAGTGGAAGAAAAATTTATTGCCAGATGCTTTCCCCCATCCAAATTCATTAGTGCAAAATCAGCAATTGTTACTTTTTTCCAAGGATTTAATGAACCTCTCTGTGAAACATGGGAGGGATTCAAATCTTTACGGCGGAGGTGCCCAAACCATTACTTTGATGACATTGCACAGCTACACATTTTCTATAGTGGTTTGAGACATCAAACAAAGATGATTCTTAATGCCTCAGTTGAAGGTACAATGATGTCAAAGAGCCTGGAGGAAGCAATTGTAATCATTGACTCCATAGCAGCCAGTGATTACCAGTCTCATCATGATAGATCTCCAATTCAAAGGAAAGGTATAATGGAACTAGATACTCAGAATGCAATTCTAGCTCAGAATAAGCTCTTGACTCAGCAAATAGAGGCCTTGACAAAACAGATAGTCCAACTTCCTCAACAAATTCAGCAAGTATCTGGTGATTGCCAACAAGAAGAGGACGCTTATTATATGCAGAATCAGACTAGATCTCAACAGAACTTCCAAGGAAATTACCAAAGCTATAGAGATGGTCCAAGTCCTTATGGTTGGAGGCAGAAAAATGATAATGCATATTATGGTCTCACTAACTCTTCTTTTGTAGGTCTCTCTAACAACTCTTATGTAGGTTCTTCAAATATGGGTCCACCACAACAACAACAACAAGCTCAGCCTGATAGAATATCAAAAATGGAAGATACTCTAACTCAGTTTATGTAGATGTCCATTACAAATCAAAAGAACACTGAGGCTTCCATCAAAAATCTTAAAGTTCAGGTTAGACAACTTACAAAACAACTATCTGAGCATAGCAGTGGAACTTTTTCAGCAAACACAAAGGAACCGAGGAAGTGTTTTAGAGTGGACGTCTTGGATGAATTAATTTCTGACTCCAAAAGGTTGGTACAAGGAAAAGATTTTTCAAAGAAAAGATTAGCGGAAACATTAAAGGAGATGAGTGAATCTAACAGCCGGATGCTTTCAAGGAAATTCCTTACCAGTAGTCTATCTTTGAGGAATTGTTAGAGGAAGAGAAAAATCAAGAATCACAAAGAAAGGTAAACGCAGTACCTCCACATGCTAAAAATGTTTTTCTTGCAGGAAATTCAAAGAAACCAGTTATCAGCTATTCAATTCTCTCTAAAAAAGAAAAGGAACTGGTGAAAATGTTGGAGGAAAACACAAAAGCCAATGGCTCTCGACTGTTGTCCAATTGCTAGGAGCCAAAGCCATAACAAAGGCGTCCAACTAATACGACGTTAAAGAAGCGCTCCTGGGAGGCAACCCAGTGTTTTTAATTTTTGTCTTTATTTGTGTTATTTTAATTTATGTCTTATGCTTATAAATTATATATCCGAACTTTATTTTTTGAATTTTATGTCTTATCTTTTTGTAATATATCATCTGTTATGTTAGAGCTTGGATAAAGGTCGATTTTGTTAGGAAGAGGCAAAGGAGGTGAGGATGAAGAACATGGCAGATCCTGTATGAAAGGAAGAAACTGAGCTCCTCAGCCATGATCTTCAAAAATCTGTGACATTGTTTTATATTTCTTTACCGCTTTGTAGTTTAAATTTCAGTACTTTGTTTCTTTACTAGGTTTGATGTTTGCTTGAATAGTTGTGTGCATTTATGATTCTTTTTGGTATTGCGCATTTTAATAGTATACACAGAGGATTTATCTCTTTTTGAAAGTACACATTTTGATTACTTTTTGTTTTGTTAACATAGTTATATAAATCTTTTTGGGACGTAACTGACTTACATGTTTTGAAAAAGAATCAACAGATAAATGTTTTGAAACTTACTTTTTGTATTGGATCAGAACACCACAAAATGATTTTTTGGAAACTTTGAGAATGAAAAACAAGGAATGGTTTCCCAAATACTAAAAAAAGACAAATCTTTTTACATGGAATTGATAAATAACATTTTTCTAAACATTGATTTGATTTGAATATGAAAACAGACCTTAAGCCTAAGTGAGTCTGTGCATCCACAGAAATCATATTGAGTGTCCTCACTGATCTGTTTTATAGTTGATTTTACATGAATTTCTAATTGTCATAACATATGATTCATGGATATGATTTAGGCCTTCTTTCTTTTTGAACATCTTTTAAGCCACTGGCCAAAAAGCTATCCTAAAATATAAATATAAAGATTTACCATTTTGCAACCTCTTTGAGCCAAACACTTGAAATTTTTTGGAACCCTAACCTAGGATAAGAATTCCTACCTTACCTTAGGTTAGGAGAGCAAAGGAGGATTTTGTTGAGAACTATTATCAGTTGGGTAGCTAATGTGATGAAAAAGACTAGGTCTTAAATGTGGCTATTCATGTGATTTTAAAAGCTAGAAAAGAAAACAAAGAAAAAAGAGAAAGAAAAAGAAAAAGAAGAAAAAAGAAAAGGAAACAAATTCCTTGTGTTCAAAATTGAAAAATTCTATAAAGTTGGTGACTAAAAAGCATGGATATCTTGGTAGAAAAAGAAAAAGGAAAGAAATAGGAAAGTGATAATAGCATTTTTTTTTTATCTTTGTTTGATCTCCTATTCTCAAAGTATTTTTGAATATCCAGAAAAACCAAGATTTTCTTTCTAGCCAGGCCTAACCCTAAAAATCCCTAATGATCCATGATATTATGCACTATGATTTGATGGGAAATGAACTGCAAAATTAATCTATGACATATTAGTGTTGAAATTGAGAATAAACACTTACCTGTGGGAAAATTAAACACCTTTGAGAGGTTTTCCTCTGTTTGAATTAATCAAGTATTTCCTCTTATGTTCTTTAGAAATGAAATGTGAATTGATCTTAATCTCATTTGGTTTTGTGAATTACATCTTTTGTATTTTCAAATTTTCAAGGTCAACTATTTGAAAATTTTGTTCTGATCACTCTGAAAAGTTGATTATTTACAAAATATGTTCATATTAAAAGTATCTTTTTGTTATTTTACTTTGCATGAGGACAAGCAAGATTCTAGGTTAGGGGGTGTGATAAGTGCCCTATTTTAGAACAATTCAAACTTACAATACAACACTTATCTTTTGATCTTAGTAAATTTGCTTATAAACTTACCCTAAACCTAGTCAATTTGAATTTAGTACTTTTGTAAATGTTGTTTTTCATATTTTGAAAGATTAGTCCAATCATGTGTTGTATTTTGATAGGTTCTGATGACTTCCGAAGCATCAAACCAAACAAAAAGGGCATAAAGATCAAAATTGGGGGGTGTCAGAAGCAAAAAGGCCTAGGCCCAAGACCTTTCTTCATCACTAAGCGTTTAACTAGCCTAGGCGAGCTGCAAGTTCCAAGGGAATAAGGATTAGCTCGCCCAAGCGAGCAAACATAGGCAAAACCACTCGATTGGGCGAGTGGACACAAGCAGGAGTCAAAACCTATAAATAGCCATGCAATTGTGAAGGAATGGTATACAATTTTGAAAATCTCTCATTCTTGGGAAGATTTTCAGCTGTTGTAAGAGAGAAATTGCTTAGGATAGTGTTAGGGAGAGTAAGAGAAGTGAGAATTAGTGTAGAGACTTTGCCGGAAAGAAGTGGTGATGGTTCCCTTTATCAATTCTTCCTTTGAGTAGGTGCTCTCTGCAATAATTGGCTAGCTTCTCTTAAGGATTGGATGTAATCTTCTTACCCCTATGTATCTCTTTTAATATTTATTTATACATGAATCTTTTCTATTCCTTATTGGTAATTTCATTCTGTTCTTAATGCTTGATTCTACTTGATCACTAGTTTCATGAATTTAAATTCTAAGCTTGACTAGAAAGTGCCCTTAGGATTTGAACTGGGTGATTTTACTCATTACGTTACGTTGTTAGGAATAGGCATAACGTTTTGATTGCAAATAGCACTCGATAATGATTATAATGCTGGGGTATTTACTTCATATGCGAGAGATCAATATTAGTAGATATCCTTAGGATTCTCGAATGCGAGGAATCGATTCGGGGTGAAATAATGTGTGCATCAATAAGAATAGAGAATGATTTATACATAGTAAAGTTAATTGAATACTAAGGGTATGATTGATGAAACCCAATCCCACTTTCTCATAAATATATTTCATTTTACCAGTTCATAATTTTTCGTTAGTTTCGTAATCACATGAAATTCCGCTCATCCTTATTGTATATAACTATTGAACTGTTTAGTTGTATTTGGATTAACTGAGTAGCTCAAGTCCTTGTGGAGACGATCTTTATAAATTTTGTAACTTACAACGACAGATTGTTACGCTTTCCAAGAGTCTTAACAAGACTCTAGTGAGGAAGGTATCCTTATACCACCTAAAGTCTGCTAAGGTTTTACACCTAAGATTGGAAAGGAGTTCGGCAGATCTATCTTTCCAAAGACTGGAATCACCTATGAAATGCTGAACTATGGTAAAGATTAACTGGTTGACAGAATCAGGAATAGGTTTACCATCTTGGGTCAAGATTGTACCATCATTTTCCATTTTGACAGCACTCAGGATGGTAATCTTATGCTCCTCGGATAAATAATTATCCCACTAGCCTTTAAGTTGTCCAGTAAAACCAGAAACTAAAATATTTACAATATCTGCTTCAGTACAGTTAAGGGATGTATCATAGACTGTAGCGACCATGGTCATCTACTAGAGGATATTGAGGATTTGGTACTCAGTTTTACCATCTATGTTCCATTCATAGATGTGGTTGGCATTAAAGGATTTGGAGTGTTCCCTTTCTTCTAGGAGAAGATCAGGAGCGATTGCCCTATTGTAGTAAAGCTTGGAAGGTTGCTTCTAATTGGGCTGGTTTCTAATAGTATTAATCTGGATTGACCTATCCGAGTCAGAATTTCCAATTTCAGACTTGGCTTGGTTAAGGACATTGATTTCCTTATCTTTGTCCTTTTGGGCTTCATGCCTAGATCTAACGTTAAGGAAGAAATTTCTTTTAAGCAGAAAAAATTTGAACCCAATCCTTTGTAAAAAATATGAATATCTCACACTTAACTAAGAGAGGGGGGGTGAATTGGTTAAACCTTGGTAAATTAAAATTTTTTTAATCAAAATCAGAGTTCCTAGGATCTTTATCACTTTTCAAAACCAAGAAACTTTATTCAATCAAGTAGCTCAGCCCCAAGGAATTTCAATGAATCAAAACCGACATAGTTGGTCAAGCAATATAATCAAGAACACAATGAATATGATGAGTTAAGGAATTGAGAAGCAAGACACAATCAGATTTATACTGGTTCACATCAACACTAGAAGCTACATCCAGTTTTCTTCCAACCAACAGTAGGTTAGAGTTCCACTATTATAATTTTCTGCTCTTACAAATAATTACAATGTCTCCCTTTATAACCCTAGATAAAGTATAGAAATCTAAAACCCTGTTAGATTCTAAGAGACAAGAACCTGAGAACACTACTCAGTTCTTCCACCTAGAGAACCCCTTCTCTAGTTTCAAGCAAGAACTCAATTACAATAGCCAAATTACAAAGAAAATTCAAAATGAAAATTACAATCAGATCAAGGAGAGAAACAACCTGATGATCCAATGTATACAATGCAAAATGAAGTTACCAGTCAGGTTGAATGATTACAAATCAATAAGCACAACTTTCCTTAATCTTGAAATGGTTTCCAGCTCCAAGAATGAGTCAAACACCCATGATCAAAGCACAATGAAGCAAGAAACAATTTATCCCTCAGAAAACACTTAAGAATGCTCACAAGACTGTTTAAGCTCAGAAAATACGTGTGGGTAATGTTCCACAAAGTTGTAAAAGTAGCTGAGCCAGAGTCCTATTTATAACAGCTTTTTTGTAACTGCCTGTAATCAATTAAACGCGCCTAATAATCGATTAAAATGCTCATGTAATCGATTAAATAAACCTTGTATTTGATTAAAGTTTTCAACACAGTTTCTGGACATGAGCAACGAGCAAAATAATCGATTATTTCGTCTTGTAATTGATTAAGACTGGAAGCTTCAAAATATCAAATTGCAGATCTTTGGTAATCGATTAAGGCAGGAGCTTGTAGCATTCCAAAATACACTGTGTAATCAATTACGAAATGTGGTAATCGATTATCTAATGCAAACTTACAATAGTCATACACATAGTGTAATCGATTACTAGAAATGGTAATCGATTAAAGCAGAGAGATGGCTTTTTCAAATAAGTCTGTGTAATTGATTACAATACCTTGGTAATCGATTATCCCAGAACAACTTAAAATCTTATATAGCTATGTAATCGATTACTACTCATTAACAATCGATTAAAGAGTTCTACAAGATAGTTTATATAAAAACAAAGGTCAAATAATCAATTATTCCGATAGGTAATCGATTACATTGTTCTTGAAAGTTTTTCCAGAATAAACTAAGAACAAAATAATCGATTAAGTTTTTAAGGTAATCGATTACAATAGTATAAAATGCATTTTTCCAAGAACCTTTGAATCAAATTAAAAACTTAGTCAAATTACTAAAGCCTTGTGATTTTTATGAGTTCAATTAATTAAATTATAGATTAATATGAATGCAATACACATGGATCACCAGAATTGCTTTTCTCTTACACATTTCACACTAATTAAACTTCAAGGCATCCATTGCATGTTGAAAGTTCAAAACCAAAGCTTGAATCAATTCTTTTGCATTCTTTAGGTAGCTCCCCTTGAATCCAACATTGTTTTTAAGAAAAATCAAATTAATTAACTTAAGGAAGAAATTTCTTTTAAGAAAATTGGTGATTTGCTTAATCAACCCGTTATTCAGAATCGAGTCCAATCCTTGGCCAACCAAAT
>PYAF01004082.1:362493-380389 GCA_007407185.1 Glycine tomentella | reverse complement strand
TGTTCAATTTTCTTTCTCAATTCAACACAATCATCCAACTACTTTTGCGTACTTTTTCTGTTTCTTGTTCAATTATAATCTTTATAATTATTGCGAAATCTTTCCAATCCCTGTGGAGACGAAACTTTACTTACACTTTATTACTTGTTAAACGATCGGTGCACTTGCCGTAAACATATTCGCATAAATCGCGCAACAAAGATCAAAGGTAATACTTGTATATGGAAGAAGAGGTCGACATTGTTTGATCTTCCATACTGATCTGATCTAGATGTTAGACATTGTATCGATGTTATGCATGTGGAGAAAAATATGTGTGACAGTGTCATCAGCACGTTTTCAAGACAAATGATGGTTTGAACACTCGTCAAGATCTTGCTGAGATGGGTATACGTGAGCAGTTACATCCTAGGTCCGATGGTAAGAAAATTTACTTGCCTTTAGCATGTCACTCTTTGTCAAGAAAGGAGAAGATAAGTTTCTGTCAGTGTCTGCGCCGAGTGAAAGTGCCACAGGGATACTCTTCAAATATTAAGAGCATTGTACAGATGAAAGATCTGAAACTAGTTGGCTTAAAGTCTTATGATTGCCACATGTTGATGCAACAACTGTTAGCCGTGGCGATTCAAGACATTTTACCTAACAAAGTCAGGCATACTATAAGTCACCTGTGCTTTTTCTTCAATGCCATTTGTACGAAAGTCGTAGACCCTCTAAAGTTAGATGACTTGGAAGAAGATGCGGCAATTATCTTGTATCAGTTGGAGATGTATTTTCCTCCTTCATTTTTCGACATAATGGTTCGCTTACTTGTCCATTTGGTGAGGGAAATTAAAATGTGCGGTCCTGTTTATTTATGGTGGATGTACCCGATCGAGCGGTACATGAAGATCTTGAAAGAGTATACAAAAAACCTACACCATTCTGAAGCATCCATAGTTGAAAAGTACATTGCCGAAGAAGCTGTAGAATTTTGTTCAGGGTACCTTGAAAAAGCAAATCCTGTTGGTCTTCCTGAGTCGCGACATGACGAGAGAGTGGAAGGAAAGGGTACACGAGGGTTGTATGTTATAATGCCTGCTTTGCAAGAATTGCAACAAGCTCATTTGTATGTCCTCAATAGCAGTAGCGAAGTCCTACCCTACATGGTTCATCACCAGACATTACTGAAGGAAAGTAATCCAAGAATGACGAAGAATAGGCTGTTGAAAGAGCATAACAAGACTTTCCTGAATTAGTTTAAAGAAAGAATACTTTGTGATGAATTTGCATCTGAAACAATGAGGAAGTCAGCAGATGGGCCAAAAAGAAATGTTAGAAGTTGGCAAGGGTACGATATTAACAAGTACTCCTTCTACACCAAACAACAAGATGAGAAGAGTACAATGCAAAACAGTGGGGTTAGCCTAAGAGCTGAGTCGCAGCACTTCGCTACTGTGCATGACCACAATCCACTTTTGGTGTGCTTGCCTTACTTTGGAGTCATTAATGACATTTGGGAGCTTAATTATGTTACTTTCACTGTGTGTGTTTTCAAGTGCAAGTGGGTTGATATCAATAGCGGTGTGAGAACCGAGGACTTCGGATTTACTTTAGTAGATCTTAACAAGCTAACTTATCAAGATGAACCTTTCATCATGGTAGAACAAGCTAAAGAAGTGTTTTATGTTCAAGATCCATGTGATGAAAGGTGGTCAGTGGTACTACATGGAAAAGCCATTGGTATTAATCTTGAGGATGATGATTCAACCCTTGATACTGGTGTCACTCGATTCTTGACACCAATGGCTGACGTCAACAGAGAAAATGTTCTTGACGATGTTCATGCAACTCATAATGATCATGATGAAGGAGAATTAATTAACATCACTTAATGTAATTTGTTAATAAGTTTTTTCGACATTTACAATTTAATATGTAACCTTACTTGTCTCTTAACTTTACTTATCTTTGTTTTTGTTTTTAATAGTATCATGACTACACCACTGACCTCCTTTCCTCGTCCGGATTCAGAATCTCCTCATCCAGAGTCACTACTTCCTCCTCCTGAGACAGCATCTGCTCGTCCTGAGTCACCACCACCTCTACTGAGTCAGGACCTGAAGCGTGCACGGGGAAGAAGACTAGGAAAGCAACATGGTTGCGTTCACTGGCTACCAGACCTGCTGGTGCTGACAGACCAGTGGTTCACATCGATCCTGCCACTGGTAAGTGTGATGGTCCTTAGGCGAAGAAATTGAGGACATACCTAGGGATCGTTGCGAGAGACAAGGTGGATGTCACCATTGCCAACTGGAAGGAAGTTTCTCCTGCGTAGAAGGAGTTGATCTGGGAGGACATTCAAGTATTACAATTAAATCTCCAATGTGATTGGATGTAGTCATACAATTTAAATGTTGTTCTAACTGTTAAACCTACTTCATTATAATGCAGGCTGAATTTGATATACCTGTAGCGTCCGACCAACGGACTAAGAAGAAAATTCTGCAGACAGTAGGAGAGCAATGGAGGCACTTTAATTCTGACCTTACCAGCAAATGGGTTTTGGCACAAGGAAAAAATGATGCCAATGTTGTCTGCGAGAAATACGACATCAGTAAGGAAAAATGGGACCAATTCTGTCAAACACGTAGAGCCGCTTCCTGGGAGGTTAGCCGAGTTACATTGTTTAACAATTTCACATATTTGAAGTCAAACAAGCGCTCTATTTTAACCCTATATGTCTAATTGTTACAGGATGTTAGAAAGAAGGCCCAGGCCATCCAGAACCTGAACACCGCCCCTCACGTGTTGTCTCGCGGGGGCTACGACTTCTTAGAGAAGAGATTGATGGATGAAAAACAAAAGAAAAAATTGGAGGAAGCAACCCGTGCTGATAGCATCGACACCATCATTCGCCCTCCATCCCCTGTGAGACAACACGTCAAGTGGAAGCTAGCTCGCACGAAAAAAATTGGGGAGAAGACTTCTAAGGCGGCACGTGAGATTATTGAGAGGATTGTAAGTCAAACAACAATGTCATACACATTTAATGAATTTTTGCATCACAAATGACAAAACTAATGTTCTACTTATTTTGATTCCAGGATTCCCTGGAGGAGCAATCCACACAGAGTTCTTTTGTCGCCAGTGGACGTCAGGATGTCCTGAATGTTGCCATTGGACGACCAGAGCACCCCGGCCGTGTCTGTGGTGCTGGAGCCGGTGTTACCATCACACAGTACTTCGGATCGGCTCAATCATCCTCTAGCAAGTCGAAGTCTGGGTCAATGGCGCCTGAAGACTTGGATCACCTGAAAGACAACATCGGGGTAGAGTTGGAGTAGTCGATCATTGAAAGAGTTACACAACAAGTGATGATGAGCTTCAGCCAGTTGTAGACCCAAATGCAGTCTCAGGGTGCCATGCAACCTCCAGAGGTTCAGTTATGTCCTCCTGGTGCCCGTGTCAACACCAAGGGAAGCTGTGTCAATCCCTCGGGGAATGACCCAGACAGGGTGCATCTGACAGGCGTGGGTTGTATGTCGATGACAATCCTCCCTGCCTTGTTGCCCTTGGCAGAGTTTATGAGGGATCGACAACTGTGCACAACGTCCCTCTTGCCACTGATCAGGTAAAGGTGAGTGTTGAGGAAGTATGAGATGCTGATGCTCATGCCCCTGTACCCACTAACGAGGTTCAGTTAGTGGGGCAGGCACTTAATACTTTCCTTGTTTGGCCAACACATCTTGTACAGACAATTTTGCATAAGGTATTTCATTTTTTCCTTCTTTCTTCTCATTTACGAATGATTTGCCACATATAAAGTTAACCTAATCGTTCACTTATGGTTGTTAACTGTGTAGGATAAACAAGAACCCAAGGGATCGGCGAAACCTGTAGATAAGCCAGAAAAAAATTTTAATCCCTTGTACCAGATAGCATTGACCATTCCCGATCTTTTCCTCAAACCCTTCCAAGTGCCATGGGACCCGGAGATGTTCGGGGTGCATAATGATAACTTCTCCTTGTACATCAAGCATGAGGATATTTTGGAGATCATCCATGGTTGTCAATGTCTCAACATCTCCGTTATACAATTGTGGATACTGTAAGTCAGTTGCAATTGACTAGCATTACCTGGTGAATTGTTTTATATTCTTGCATAATTGACTTTATTGTCACGGTACAATAGGCATATGAATCAATTAAGCCTGCAATCGGATCATGCCGATGTGTATGGATTCCTCGAACCACAGTCTATACAGAGATCTGGCCAATCTCCATTTCAAATCGAGGACTATATGAAGAAATGGATGTAGAGTTCACAGAAACATGTTTACCTTGCACCGTATTTGAATGGGTAAGTATAAATTAGTATCACAATTTAATTAATGTATGCAGTATAATAACTTGTTTTTCAACAATGCATTGCACATTGGCAACTGGTAGTTATATGTCCTAAGGCCAATGTAGTCGTCTAGTTCTGTTCGTTGCATAACAGGCCTGATAACTACCTTAAAGGAATTATTAACAGGTAGGTTCAAATTTGTAACACATTTATGTTATTTCTATAGTTGAAACATAAATTGTACACTATGCATGCATGTTTCTCTTAAGCAGTGCTTTGAAGGGAGTCCATGACACTCAAGTAAATAAATCAAAGGCTACTACTAAATGGATTGCGCTTAAAGTAAGTCTTCTAATAAATCATGGTTTATGTATTCAAAATAATTTTTATTACTATTTACACTAATTGTCATTTAACTTTGACTATGTTTTGCAATTTAGTGTAACAAGCAAACAGGAAGCACTAAGTGTGGCTATTATGTCATGCATTGGATGTCGACAATAGTCCAAGGAGGCTTCAGAGATAACTGGGACATGGTAATTAATTGTCTAATTCAAAACTAATTTTTTTACTTGTTTTTGTTTTGTACTGATTAAATTATGTTTTCTTATGTCATGCAGTATTTCACTGATGAAAGACCACTGGAAGCCGACACATTGAAGGCTATTAGGGTTCAATGGGCGAATTTTTTTCTTAAAATTAGAGATGACATATTAGCATATTAGGTGGTTATTGGATTTTCAAAACAATTGTATAAACATTAGGTTAGGAAATTCTTTTATATACATTGACACTATTGAATTTTTATTTGTTATTAAAATATTAATTTATTTTAATGTATTGCGAAATTGGCTAGATATATGGTATTTCAATTTATAAGTTGAAGAACTACTAAAATTTAAAAAACAGACAAAATATTGAAAAAAAATTAAATAAACAACATTGATTTTAAGAAAACCAATGTTAACATAGAAATCAATATCGATTTTCAAGGAAAACCGATGTTGATTTAATGTAACAACATCGGTTTTGCAAAGAAAACCGATGTTGTTACATAAAATCAACATCAGTTTTCTTTGCAAAATCGATGTTGTTTACATCAAATCAACATCAATTTTGGAAAGAAAACCGATGTTGATTTGATGTAACAACATCGATTTCCTTTGCAAAACCGATGTTGTTACATCAAATCAACATCGATTTTTGGTCAAAACTAATATTGTGGTATTTCTTAACATCGGTTTCTTAGAAACCGATGTTAATGATTCATCTTTTACACATTTTTACGTTTTTATTTATCAGGTATGGACATCGGTTATTGCTGGAAAATCGATGTTGTTTATTTTCGTTAACATCGGTTTTAAAAATGATGTTAACTTTCACACATTCAACGTGGCCTGATTCAACATCGGTTCAAAACCGATGTGGAATGTCAAAAAGAACCGATGTTGAATGCTATTTTCTAGTAGTGACATCGTAAGTTGTAATATATTTTACATTATGTTTCTTATTTATACTTTTTAATTTAGATGCATCTGTGTAATTTTTATATATATAAAGAGAGGTGAGTTAGAATAATCGATGCAATCCATTTTTTTCGCGCATTTGTTCGGCAGTTTCGTTATCATATGTCATTCTAAATGATTAAATTATTGTAATATATTCGATATGTATTAATCCTTAATTGCTGAGTATAATAAATGCACAAATATTCTGCATTATTTATGGTAATAATAGTAATAACACATACAATTAAATAGGTCGGTATTATATTAATGATTGACTTTGTAATTAATAGCTAATTGTTGGTCATTACAAATGATGCACGTAATTAACTACCTTTAAGGAATGGTTTATGTATACCAATCTTATGATTAAAGTTTTAAAAATCGGTTCCGTGACTTAGCCGGTCATGGTATTTGATCAGTGGGTCAGCGGTCAAATCAGTGGATCACTAGTTGACCCGCATGATCCGATCTGAACAGTGGGTCACTAGTTGATCCGCATGTCTCGGTCCGTAATAAAAAATATAAAAAATTTATATCTATCTTAAAATATTTATAAAAAATCACAAATTAATATAAGTCAATAACATAAATAATTAGATACCAAAATGTTAAAAAAAAAACATCATTGTCCAAGTTCAAACAAAAATGTAAGAAAGATCACAAACATAAATAAATAGCTAAATAAGTTCAATTTCAACATATATTCCTAAACAAGTTCAAATAAGCATGAATTCCTTCCTAGTTTTCCACTTGTTTTGACACTTCTAACTAGATTTAACATGGACCACAACAAAACTGAATTAGGCATAGCTAGATGCTATTATTCTGGAAAAACTGAAATGCATCTATTATTCTTCTATCAAAGTAGAAATACTTTGATTGCATTTGCATGATTCCAATCATCTTTCTTCTTTTTTGTAATAAACAAAGACAACAACTTCACGTAATCCCTTATAACATTTTCAAAATGTCTAAATCACAAGCTTCCATTAATGTCATGCCCACATCAGTTTACAGATCATTACATCTTGGTGATTTGAAACCCACTGGTGTGGTCATTCACTTAGCCAACAGGAGTGTTGCGCTTCCACTTGGACTTATTGAAGATGTGCTGGTGTGAGTCAATAATTTGATTTTTCCAGCAGATTTTTACATTTTGGATATGGAGAATGAGTCTTCCAGCCATGGTTCCACATTGATCCTAGGGAGACCATTCTTGATGACAGCTAGGACCAAAATTGATGTGTATGCAGTAACTCTTTCCATGGAGTTTGGTTATGATGTTGTCCATTTGAACCTTTTTGAGAACATGAGACATCCTGCAGATGAGCATTCTGCTTTTCTTGTTGATATCATTGATGTTGCAGTAGATAGTGTAGATATTTCTGATTTACTTTCTGATGATTTTTCTGATTTTGATCTTGGTTGTACCTGTGATTGTGATGATTCTGATGGTGTGTGTAGTATTTGTGCGGAGATTTCCTCCCCACTTCACTCTGATTCTTCTATTTCCCTTCCATTAGCCACAAACCTTTCCTTGCCTTCCACCATTCAGCCACCTTCCTTGGAGCTGAAGTCACTACCTGAGCACCTAAAATATGCATATTTAGATGATGCTTAGAAGCTTCCAGTCATCATATCTAGCAGCCTGTCACTTGAGCATGAAGAGAAGTTGTTGTATGTTTTGAGAGGCCACAAGAAGGCCATTGGATGGGCACTTGCTGACCTTCCTGGAATAAATCCTTCCATATGCATGCATCGGATACTCTTTGAGGATGATTCTTGGCCGGTGCAGCCATAGAGGACGTTGAATCCCACTATTCTTGATGTGTTGAAGAAGGAAGTGATGAAGTTACTAGCTGCAGGGATCATCTATCCCGTCTCAGATAGCACTTGGGTTTCACCTGTCCAAGTGGTCCTTAAGAAGTCAGGTATCACGGTTGTGAAAAACCAAGATAATGAGTTGATTCCGACTAGAGTAGCCAACAATTGGCGAGTTTCCATTGACTACAGGAGACTCAACCAAGCAACTCGCAAGGACCATTTCCCTCTCCCCTTCATTGACCAAGTTCTAGCGAGGTTGGCAGATAAATCAAATTATTGCTTTCTTGATGGTTTTTTCGGTTACATGCAAATTCATATTGCACTAGAGGATCAACACAAGACCACATTCACCTGTCCATTTGGCACATTTGCCTACACTCGAATGCCTTTTGGCCTATGCAACACACCTAGCACCTTCCAAAGGTGCATGGTGAGTATCTTTTATGATTTATTAAATAGTTGAATGGAGGTATTTATGGATGACTTCACTATTTATGGTTCCTCTTTTGATGCATGTTTGGATAGTCTCTCTAGAGTGCTTGACCGATGTATTGGGACTAACCTTGTTCTTAACTTTGAGAAATGCCATTTTATGGTGGATGAAGGTATAGTCTTAGGGCATTTGGTTTCTAGTAGAGGTCTTGAGGTCGATAAGGCCAAGATTGATGTCATTACTTCTTTACGTTACCCCGCTTCTGTGCAGGAAGTGCGATCTTCTTGGATATGCGGGTTTTTATAGGAGATTCATCCAGAATTTTAGCAAAATTGCGCTGCCATTGTCCAAGCTT
This sequence comes from Glycine tomentella, assembly GCA_007407185.1. Taxonomy (NCBI): domain Eukaryota; kingdom Viridiplantae; phylum Streptophyta; class Magnoliopsida; order Fabales; family Fabaceae; genus Glycine; species Glycine tomentella. The sequence goes on along the minus strand of PYAF01004082.1, from coordinate 371,939 downwards.
CTCCAAAAGGATGTAGACTTTATGTTTGACCAGCCTTGCAAAGAGCCATTTGAGGGATTGAGGAAGAAGCTTAATACCTCTCCCATCATGCAGCCACCAGATTGGGAGCTTCCTTTTGAGATCATGTGTGATGCCTTTACTTATGCACTTAGGGCTGTGTTGTCACAAAGGGTTGATAAACTATCCCATGTCATTGCTTATGCTTCACGCACTTTGGATGCAGCTCAAGTTAACTACACCACCACTGAGAAGGAGCTTTTGGCTATTGTTTTTGCTTTAGATAAATTCAGATCTTATTTGCTTTGCTCCCATATCACTGTCTTTACTGACCACGCAGCTTTGGAGTACCTGTTGAAGAAGCCTGATGCTAAACCTAGATTGATCAGGTGGATGCTTCTTCTTCAAGAGTTTGACATTGAGATTAAGGATAGGAGTGGTGCAGAAAATTTGATTGCTGATCATTTGAGCAGGATTGAGGGACCTGTTGAGTCCTTTCCTATTTGTGATAATTTTTCTAATGAGCATTTGATACATTTGCATTCATCACATGCCACACCTTGGTTTGCGGACATTGTGAATTTCATTGTTGCATCTGTTGTCCCACCTCATGCATCTAGGTCTCAAATAGATAAACTTAAGAGTGATGCTAAATATTATGTGTGGGATGATCCTTATTTGTGGAGGTTTGGTAGTGACCAAGTGATCTGCAGATGTGTGCCAGATCATGAGATTCACTCTATTCTTTAATTTTGTCATGGCACACCTACCGGTGGTCATTTTGGTCCTCAGCGGACCGCTAGGAGGGTATTAGACTATGGGTTCTTTTGGCCCACCTTGTTTAGAGATGCTCATCACTTTACCACCACTTGTGAGTAGTGTTAGAAAGCAGGAAGAACCATTACACATAGGCATGAGATGCTTCATCAAACCATTATTTTTTATGAGATTTTTGATGTGTGGGGTATTGATTTTATGGGTCCATTCCCTATTTCTCATGGTTTTTCATATATTTTGCTTGTTGTTGATTATGTCTCTAAATGGGTTGAAGCTAAGGCCACTAGAACTAATGATTCTAAATTTGTTGTGGATTTTGTGAGATCCAACAGTTTTTACAGGTTTGGTGTGCCTAGAGCCATTATCAGTGACCAAGGGAGCCATTTCTATAACTAGTCATTGGCATCCTTACTTTAGAAGTATGGAGTTGTGCATAGAGTTGCTACATCGTATCATCCCCAAACTATTGGGCAAGTAGAGGTTTTAAACAAAGAGATCAAGCAAGTGTTATAGAAGGTGGTGCAACCCAACAAGAAGGATTGAAGCAAGCTACTTGAGGATGCTTTATGGGCTCACAGGACCGCTTACCGAACACCTTTGGGGATGTCTCCCTATATGGTGGTTTTTGGTAAGTCATGCCACCTTCTAGTGGAGATTGAGCACCATGCTTATTGGGTGGTGAAGAGTTGTAACATGGCATTGGATGAAGCGGGTATGAAAAGGAAGCTTCAGTTGTGAAGAGATCCACTTAGAAGCCTATGAGAACTCCAAGATTTACAAGGAGAAAGTGAAGAGATTTCATGACTCTAGGATTCTTAGGAAGGAGTTCAATAGTGACCAAAAAGTATTCTTGTTTAACTCTCGCCTTAAGCTTATTTTCGGTAAACTTCGATCTAGATGGGATGGACCTTTTGTTATTACTAATGTTTTTTCCCATGGTGCAGTTGAGATTAAAAATGAATTTACCACCAAAGTCTTCAAGGTCAATGGTCACCAACTCAAAGTATTCAATGAGAGCCCTCAAGTGGAGGAAGAGCTTATGGCGGACATCTCTTTGGTCTTCCAATTTTGTGTGATAATGCATCTTGAATGACATTGGGGGAGTTTCCTTTGCCCTTCTTTTATTTGTTGTCTCTTTGTTTGCATTTCTTTGCATGCTTACATTGAGGACAATGTGCATTTCAAGTGTGGGGTGAAGGATTACAAAATCTATTTTCTGTTTTCTGTTTTAATTTTATGTCTGTTTTCTATTTTCTGTTTAAGTTTATATTTTCTGTTTACATTTCTGTTTGCTGTTTATTGTTTGTCTGTTTACTATTTTCTGTATGTTTTATGTTTATCTGTCTGTTTTAGTTTTTGAGTCTGTTTCTATTTTCTGTTGTTTATTTCTTTTTTTTGTTTCTTTTTTCTGTCTGTTTTTGTTGCAGTATTTGTTTTCTTTTGTTGTTATTTTGTTTTTACATTCAGAAAATAAAATAAAAAAATAGAATCTAGGCACTTTTTCATGTTTTTCATAGGATTTCTAACTAAATTGTGAGAAATATACAAATCTATGTTGGATTGAGAGGTTTCATGCTTGATGTGAATCATTGTTGTAATTGTTAAAGTGATAAGTAGGCTTGAGAAATAGAATTTAAGATGGATCATGTGTGATAGAATTATGTCTTGTGAGTTTTTGGGCCTTTGTGGATATGTTCTTTCATGTGTGATTTCACCCTTGTGCTAGATTACTCTATGTTTTGACTTGTCTCTTTTGACATTCCTTGTTGCACATGCTTTGATTGAGATGATTTAGGCCTTCTTTCTTTTAGCTATTAACCAAATAAACCTATCCTTGCATTGATATCCTTTGTCACCCTTTTTGAGCCTTTAACATTTTCTTTCTTGTGTAGCTCATTACAAAATAATAATAAAAGAAATAATGAAAAACCATGTTATCCTAGCTTTAGGGAGAAAATGGGCTTTGGAATTGTTTTGCGAGTGGGTTTTAAGCAAGTATGGGGTATTTTTATTTTGTTTTGATTTGGAAGGAAAGAAAAAAAAATGAGAAAAGAAAAGAAAAGAAAGAGTTTAAAAAGCAAAAGTTCAAAGAAACAAAAAAATGTGTATAAACAAAGAAAAAGAAAGAAAAAAATGCAATAAAAGTTGTTGTGGTTCATTTTCATCATTATAAATTCCTTTAAATTTCATTTCTTTGTTTCTACCCCTCTTTTTACTTGTTGGTTTACTCCCCATTGCCTCTCTTTTCTCTTAGTTTTAGCCTAAATATCCTTTTCTTATCCACCCTTTACCTAAGTCATTCATTACAAACCAATAAAGTCCTTTTGATCTTTTAATTCATGTGTATTTTAAGTAGAATGAATTAGAGTCTTGTCAATATTTGGATGTGCTAGTTGCATGTGGTATTTGAGTGTAAACACAAACCCATACACATTAGATGAGGTTGAGTGTTGTTCTTTGAGAGATTTCTATCACCTTGGTGCATTTTTAATTTTAACTTGACTACTTTTCACTTAGCACTTTGTGATCATGTTTTCATGGATTGTTTGTTACCTTGATATCATTCTTCCATGTTTCATCTTTCTGACTTTTGTGCATTGTTAGGATCCATTAAAAAATGTGTGCCTTGTTCATACCTTTCTTTTAGTTTTTGGTTTACTTTAGTTTGAATTTTTCTTTTAGTCTTTATTTTAGTTTTGCCCAGGAGTGCAAATGTTTAAGTGTGGGAAATTTTGATTGGGCCTTTTTAGTTAAATATTTTTTTATTCTTCTTAGCTTATTTGACTTCTCTTGGAATTTTATTTTATCATTCTAATTCAGTTTTTGTCTTAGGCAAACAAGTGGACTTAATTGCTAATTGTTGCTTATTTTCGGATTTTATGCTCACTTGACCTATCTTCCTTGTGCAAGACCTAGAGAGCTCTACAGAAATTCGAATGGAGCAAATGAGTAGTCCTTGGAAAGATAAGGAAAGGATCTAAAAGTTTGTCAGAGATAAGCCAAGGCCAATTCTATCATTTGAAGGGTCATTTTAGGCTTGGAAGTTAGAACCACTGCACTTAAATTTTGGGCCGCGAGTTGCATTTTTAGTGGTACAATTAGCATAATTAATTAGATTAGATAGGCCTACTCATGGCCCATCCTTTTCTACTGACTTAGTCACTATATGCTAGTGCAATTTAAAAAAAAGGATTACACTTCATTTTAGCAAAAACATATTTTGTAGTGACTTTTAGAAGTTTTCAGAATTAAAACCCTTCCTCTTGTTGTCTCTCAACTGTTCTTCATTATTCTTCATTGTTCTTCATTTTCATTTATGTTCTTCCATTTTCTTGCACTAATTTTCGTGGGGCTCCCATTGATGATGATCATGGAAGGCTAAACAATCAATCAATCCAAGGATCCAGCCCAAGCAAGGAGAATTTGAGTTCTGGTTTGGTATTTCAAATTCTGTGTCAATGTTCACTTTCTTCTTCAATCCTCTATTCAATTTTCATGATTATGAATGTGTTTAGGATTGAAAATGGATTAGGTTATGGATTCATTTCCTAATTTCAAATTTTAATCACAGGTTATTTGGATGATATTTCAATTAGGTTTGTGGTTTCAATTAATTTAGGGGTTACTTCGATTGAACTGCTTCTAATGAAATTGAATGAACTTTCATAACAGAATCATGATTTGAGAACTATGATAATTCGCATTGCTTGTTTTGGTGAATTGAATTGATGCTTGTTAATCTGTTTTAGAATACCCATTATCAATTCTGTTAATTTCTATTTTGCTACGTTTTCTGCAATTTTTATTCATCGCATGTAAACTATTCGATAAAAATCCCCCTATTATTTACTAGTGAATTCAAGTTGGAACCATATTGATTGTGTCTTTGAGTTGACCTAGGTTAATCATATGCTACAGAATTAGCATAGTTTAATTGTTTTGAAGCGATACGACATCGGTTATCAACATTACTTTTGATCAAACAAAGAATGAACAATCCACCTTCATGTTTTTCTTTCTTTCATTCCATTTTCGAAAAATTTGTTCATTGTCTTTTTCAAATTTCAAAACCCTCAACCTCATGTCTCTCATATTCTACATTGTTTCTAGGAGAGGCTCAAGAGGTTGCTTGCGATTTCAAAAAGCACATTGTGGTCGTCGTTGCCACCCACCACCATGAGATACAACATTTTTTCTTTTTTCTTCCTTTCTTACAAATTTTTCTCTGCATTTTTTTATTTGTCTTTCTTTTTTGATTTCATACTAAATGGTAACATGTTTATTGTATTATATTTTTTATTTTGATTTCTCAGCCAACGGAAGTAAAATTGGAGCTTTGTCATGCCTATCATCGTTGGCCACCATGAAGCTGAGTTTTCTTACTATTTTTTTTTTTCATTTTTTGTGCATTTTATCAAGTTGAAATTTGTTTGATTCGTTTTGTTTCATTTCATTTCAAGTTTTTATTAACAATTAATACGATTTTTTCCTTCTCTCTTTCTAATTCTCTTTCTCCATGTTTGTCGTTATAGCTAAAACTGAAACAAGAATGAGAAAAATAAAAAAAGGAAAGGAAAGAAAGAAGCACGGTTTCAAAAAAACTTGTCTCCTACCTCGAATTGCCAAAGTTTTTTCCTTTTCTGTTAAAAGTTATTCTTTCCAGATCAATTGGCCTTTTTGATTAAAAACTTTTAAGAAAGAAGCTAAATACAAAAGCGCAAAAGTGACGATGCTTTTTCTATGTACTAATTTGGTTTATGTACTAAAGGTTCTATTCCCTGATGTAGAACCTATTATCTGGAAAAACACTGAAGTTTTTTATTTACATCTTTTCTACTAGTTTATCTTTTTTTCTTCCTGTAACCTATTATTCATATAAATTTTGAATTTGGACTTCTTTCTTAAAAGTATCTTAAGATTGTGACATGTTCTATTTTCTACATATAAATTTTGATTAAGGATCTTTCATATTAGATACACGGAAGTGTATTTACCAAAATCTAGAGCTAACCCACATCAGGGTGGACGTGGCCAAGATAGGCTCCACGATGTCGCACGTCGGATTATGAGTATCCTTTGTTAGGAGGACAAGAGGGGGATCTGCAAAACAAAGGATTCTGATGCTCAAGCAAGTACGTGAGTTAGGTGAGAATGAGATACGAAAACAGCGATAGAACCTTACTTATAGAGTAGAGTAAAAGCTATAGGTCCTTCTTTGTAGGGGCTATTACAGTGGTGTAACAACCCTTGCAGATAATTATCAACTTGTAGATAATAGCTAGTAGATAATTGTAACTTATAAATAATGTATATCTTATAGATAATTAAGTACTTGCAACTTGATAAGGAGGTTGCAACATTATCGTTAATATTCAAATTATGAGGTATTAAAGATAACCTATTCGGCCCAGTAGCCCAGCTGCTAAGGGCGAGGTGTCTGTGCTCCTGTGTCAGGGTTAACATGAAGGGATGGCATGCGTATTGGAATGCCATGTCACTTGCCACATGTATTTTATCGACCATGGACAGTACATACGTCCCCCAAGCTCTGAGCCAGCTTATGGGCAAAAGAGGTTTTTAATGTCGAGGGAGATTGTTTGGTGTTGAGGGAGATATTCTTGACAAGTAGGAAGGTCACGAGTTTGTCGAGCCCTCAAGCGTAGACAAATGTTGTATAGTGTTGATGGTGATAACCTCGACAGGTGCTAGAGTTGCAGGTTTGTCAAGGTTGTCAAGCCCCCCAACTTGGACAAGTGTTGTTCGGGCTGCTGCTATTAAGTTGTCCAGGGAGAACATGTCCTTTGTTTTGCAGGAAAAGTCAGACATGTCAGGTGAGTAAAGTGTCTGTATTGAGCAATTTTTCCTTTTTTTGACTGTGCGAGAACGCATTGAAGACAAGTGTTTCGTTTGTCTTTTGCTATAGGCGAATGCAGTGAACGTGCGTTACTCTTGCATACATGTCACTTGTAGAGTGGGCACATACTGGAGACACGGTACGTGGGTGAGTAGGGTTGCATCATGGTGCAAACTTGTAAAGCGTCATTTCATCTCCCGTCAATTATCGAAGAGTTTCACGGTTCCACTAAAATCTTTGAGGCCCTTGGTGAAGCAGGTCAGATCTGCTGGTGGGACTGTGCCAGCTTCTACTGTCGATCCTCCTATTAGAGAAGGGGGTCAACCTACTGTTAGGGTTGGCCCTATTGATGCAGAAATACTTGAGGTCTCCCCTAACGTACCTTCCTGTTTCGGTTAAGAGAAAGCAAGATGACAACACTGGGGTGTCAGGCCGTAAGAAATCAAGGGCTCCTCTCAGCCTTCGCGCTATGAAACAAGTTGTTGGGTTGATGTCCGGTTTGGGTTGCCCTTCTGATGTTGGCTCGCAGGGTCTGTCTTCGGCTTCGTCGGCCGTCCAGTATACTTTTGCTATTGTTTCTCCTCTAACTCCTCCTTTTGTGCATGTTCAGGAGGTTCTTATTGTGGTTACTGCATCGGTTTCATTGGCCAGTCCTGTCGTGGGTCTTTCATCCACCATTACTGCGCCCTTGGTGAATGCTAGTGTGACGACCATTAGTGCTCCAGAAATTTTGCCTCCTTCTTCAGCTCCACCGGTTTCACCCTCAGTTGTGTTGGCATCAGTGTCACCTTCCTCCTCTTCTCACCCCAGTGTCTCCTTAGATCACATCTACACTTCTCATGATACTGATTCATTGTGGGCTATAGGTTATAAATCGGAGCAGGAAACCCTGATTGGCTTTGTGTCTCCTTTTGATAAAAATCTTATTCAGTAAGCTGGGGTTCAGAATGCAACTGATTATGCGAAGGTCTTCCTTGAAAGAAGTCTAACGATTTTGGAGCAAAATGGACAGTGGCACCAGGAAGCTCTAAGCAAGGTGACATCCTTAGAGACTGAGGTTGCCAAATGGAGGGCCACTGCTTGGGCCGTTTGGAGAGTGGAGGTCCACTACTCGAACTATTAGGTCCAACCACCAACTGTAGTATAAGGTTGGCGATGCTTTTGCCAAGCTGTTACGCACAAGGCTGGATGGTGATGAGCTGGTTAGATGCAAGGAATTGCTGAAGGAGAAGAATGACTTGGCTGGCAAGGTGGATAGCATTGCTAATAAGAAGGACAAGCTCTCCAAGGTGGTTGTTGACCTCAAGACCCGGTTAAGGGAGTTGGAGTCCAGGCTGGAGGAGTTTGAGCTCATGGTTTCAAAGGAGAGCAAGGCTAGCAAGGACCTTGAAGAGAAGTTGCTGGTGTACAAGAAAAGAAGCCGTGAAGAATCATGAAAAAGGTTTTTATAAGGTCGTTAGGCAGGCCGGGTTCTTCTCGAAGGATCTTGACATGGGTCTTTTTGACCCATTCAAGGACGTGAAGGACGGTGAACTGCTTGACAAAGAGGAAATAGCTGCTGCGGTGGAGGATGCTGATAGGGCCAATGGTTAGGCTGCCTTCTCTTTGTTTTTCTTTACTGGATTTTGAGCCGCAATGACTGTGTGATTTGACAGTGATTATTTCTCTTTAATGCATATGCTTTCCTTTGTTGACGAAATTTTGCTTTGTTGTATGTCTTGTATGTTGGCTTTTGTTTATGCAATGCTCTATTGCTTGTGGTGGTAAGGATATGCCACCTTAAAAAGAGTGAGATTTTGGCAACGTAGGAAGCAAGACCTTGCCGACTTTGTCTGAAATAGAGAGCTAGATAATACAAGATCATCTAGTGATGCTTCCTTTCGCTTTGCGGAGCTTCTCCCCTAATGCTTGTGAGGAGTTAGTTTGACTTCCACCTAGTTGAAGGTCTTGCTGACCAGTCGGGTGACATCCCCTTTTACCCTGTTGAACCTTTGACTATGCTTGTCGTAGTTCCAAAGAAGTGGGATTATCAAGGGTGTACCTTGAGTTTTTGTAGGAGTGCTTACTAAGGGTGGACCTTGGGTTTCTCGTATTCCTGCAAAGATAAAATTTAGGAATAGAAAAACTTATCAAGGGTAAACCTTGCATACCTTGAATTTTCGTGAAGGTGAAACTTGGCAACGGAAAGGCTCACCAAGGGCAAACCTTGGGTTTAACGAGCTCAGGGACACATTTGTACTGGGTTTTGGCGAGGCTCACAAAAGGAGGACCTTGGATTTGTTGAGCCTTTAGAGATGCGAGACTCCCCAAGAGCGGACCTTGGGTTTGATGAGCCTTTAGAGAAGCAAGACTCACCAAAGGTGGACCTTGGGTTTGATGAGCCTTTGCAGAATTGACCAGCGGCAGGTCCGTTTTGGGTTTTGTCGAGGCTTACCAAAGACGGACCTTGGGTTTGACGAGTCTTTGGAGAAGCGAGACTTACCAAGGGCAGACCTTGTGTTTGATAAGCCTTTGGAGAAGCGAGACTCACCAAAGGCGAACCTTGGATTTGACGAGCCTTTGGAAAAGTGAGACTCACCAAGGGTGAACCTTAGGTTTGACATGTAACACCCCAATATTTTTTTTATACGTGTTAAGTGTGTAATTTAGGAAATGTTTTAAATCAATTAGTAATATATAATTAAAGGATTTTTACCTAGAATAGAGATTAGAAAAAATTACAATACAATACTCCTAGGTAACAAATTACTAATAGGTGACAAGAAAATCTAGAATAGAATTTCTAGGAACTTTACTACACATTTCGGATTAAGTTCAA
>PYAF01004082.1:349575-362393 GCA_007407185.1 Glycine tomentella | reverse complement strand
AATGGTTTGTATTAATGTTATGACATAGCCTTTTATGTTTTCTAAACTACTCATGGATAAATCCAATAAGATTTACATTTGAACCTTTATTTCAAAATCATTTTCAAAACTTCACTTATTTTCAATTAATCATTGGTCTTTATAAAATAAATTATCCGCTGCGAATAAAATAAATACGAAATAGAAGCGGTGGTTACATGACAAGCCTTTGGAGAAACGAGATTCACCATGGGTGGACCTTGGGTTTGACGAGCATTTGGATATGCGAGACTCACCAAGGGTGGACCTTGGGTTTGACGATCTTTTGGAGAATCGACTAGTGACAAAATAAGATCATCCTTCTAAAGACAAAATATCACCATTATAAAAATAATTAACATAAAGGGTATGCTCATGTCGACAACAAACAAACAAACTCATCATTTTAAAAATACTTGTTAATAATAAGGTTATTCCATATACCCTTGGTCCATGGTTAAGGTCATACAAGCTGTCATTAATCTTAAGACCATTCCTTCTTTACCTAGCAAAAGACTTTCCCCTTATCATTTAACAACAAAACCCATTGATTGATAAACATATACATTTTCCTTAAGATAGTCATTTAAGAAAGTTGATTTGATATCAGGTTGAAAAATTATCCACATTATTTGAGTTGCTAAAGAAATAAGGAGACAAATCGCAACTATAGAAAGAGTCTTCTACATTGGTTTTCAAAGACATTTTACATGGATTCAAGAATCGATGTAGATAATGGGGGTTGTAATAAAAGTGGTCACTTTCTACATCAGTTCAAAATTGATGTGGAAAATAACTTTCTACATTAGTTATTCTCCTTAACTGTCTACATCAGATTTTTCCTTAACCGATGTAGATTCTATTTTTTTAACGTGTATATTCACAATTAAATTATAACCTATAATCTTACACATGTTTTTTATGTTTTATGTTTCTATTGGTTTTAGTTATTGAGTCATACACATCATCATATATTATCCATTTAAAATTATGAACAATCAATTCATGGTATGGAATTCACTTCATACCTGCAACAGAGTCAAGGCTGTGGTAATGCCCATTCTTGCAAAAGAACTTATAAAATAAAATATCAACAAGATACATAAACAAATTCAACATCAAAAATCCCTCAAAGCAACGATAAAAATCATAGGTCGTCAAGACGAAAGAAAAATCTCCCAAATTATTAATAAATGATACAAAAGAGTCTACAGTAAGCGCACACAAATAATGCATAAAATAATAAAAAAAAACAATTGTACAAATCATACAAGAAGTGCACACAATAGTGCATATAATGATTAACAAGAACATAAGAAATGCAAACAATTGTTCTTCCTCTCCAAATCTCTGACTAGATGATGACCCAAGAAATTTATTTCCCACATGAATTGGTTTATTCGTTTTCCATCTCATGGATAATAAATCAACAATTAATATACTAAAGCTATTAATGACAATCCTTAGAACTTAGAAGTTATGAAATTCATGTCATACCATTGCTTCTCAATGATCGCTTAGTAATAGTAGTTAGATGCAGATGCATCAAGTTTATAAAAAATATTTTGTCATTTATCATACTTGATAGAGCAAAAATAACCAATAAATTCTCACAATGAAAACTATTGAATGAAAGCAAAACGAGAAGAAATGTACTTGCCTATGGCAATGTTGTCATCTAATGGCAGTAGAGAGACGACATGGGAGGATTTCATCTATCCTCATAACTCTTCATAGGCTTTTTAAGGTGGATCAAGTTACTAAGAAAGAGAGTGAACTTATCATAAGGGAGGTGGAAATAAGCAGAGTGTACAAGACATGCATATAGCTTAAGAAATTTACTAGCTATGATGAAATAACTAACATTTTCTTTAGTAAATCTATTTTATTGCATATTGCTTTAGTTTATTTCCAGCTTATTTCCATCGTGCTCATGATGAACTTAATCAAGAAACTAAATCAATCTTCAAAAATCTATGAAGAGCTATTAGGATACAGGAAAACAACATTATAATGCGAGAAAGACCCTAAATGACATTCAACACATAAAAACCCAATTTTCACTCTAAAATTTTTCAAAATCATTTTTTTTTGTCTGTTATGCACAACATGTTCACAATATGACATTTAATCATCTCTAGTTGGCCTTGGTAAGTGTCAAAGACATTGAAAATGGAATAAAAATAAATAAAAACTTATTAAGTTACATGAATTGAACTTGGTGACAATTAAAGATAGGAAAGAAGCCAACGCTTGGTCAAAGTGTAGACATCCATATCTCCTTTATGTCACCAACATGATTTATATCACTTAATGTATTGTCAATCTTGAATCCATTCCTATCCCCCTTAACACTTATAACAAGAACAAATTGTGATGTCTAAATGGCACATAGTGAACACATAGAATGACATGTAAAAAATTTGTTGTTGGACTCTTATAGAGCTACAATTAGTTTATAATGTAAGGCCTTCTTTGCGTTATAATATTGTTTTCAAGTATCCTCGTAACTCTTCCTAGGATTTTGAAGCTTGCTCTAGTTTGATGAATGAACAACATGGAAATAAGCAGACAATAATGATATTCGACAATAAAAAATTTACCGAAGAGAACTTAATAATTTCTCCTAAGTAAATTTCTTGTGCAACATGTCATTTAACACTCTACTCACTTCTACATCCCATATATTAAGTTCATTCTCTTTCTTAGTTACAAACCTAACAGGTAGGACCTAAACAAAACCCTAACCCTACATGTTTCAACATCAAACAATATCAAAAAATAAGCAAAGCATTAATGCATTATACAAATCCCACAAGCAAGATTAAAAAAGAAACTCAAACCCAACATGTTTTAACATGTTTAATTTCAATAGACAATATAAAAAAATAAGTAGAATAGTGAAGCATCATTCAAATCCCATAAGAAGGACTTTGCACTTACACATTCCAACACATTTTTATCAATCAAAGAAGCATATTAAATCATCACTAATTCTTAGCAAATTTGCTGCAATAATTGAAAAACATTTTTTCCATTACTACATGTCCCTTTGAGATCAAATTATGCATAAAAATGTAAAATGACAAAGTATAGTCATAGACACACTTATCTCATGCATTTTAATAATCATTCCATAAACAAAAATAAAAATAAGTACTTTTAAACATCATTTCAAAATAGGACAAGAGTAGATAATTGACACTTTCATAATTTTCAACATACCAAATCAATCTAACTCAACTCCCTTTCACAACCAAAATTTGCTATAATCAAGTACCAATAGTACATGTCATTTTCCTATTTAATTATGGATGCATTAGAATATGAAAAACACACCTATATCATTATTGCACCAATAACAATTTATAGAACATACTATAAAACCTAGGTCAAAATGAACTGTACCAGAGATGGGTGGTAGGTGTTGGATTTTGGTGTCGTTAGTGACCAATGCAATGTTGGGTGATGTACAAAGCTTCAAACCGAGATTCAAAAACTAGCTTGAGAACAAAAAACAAGAGCAAAATGGCAAAGAATATGATAGAATAAAAATAGCTAAGTGTTCTTTCATGTACTTGAATTTTTCTCATAATGGCAATGATGAGATTAGTGATGGTGCCACAATAGAGTTTCAAAGAAGGAGAGCAAGAGGGAGATCGAAAGGAAAATGGTGAGATCGTGGGTGGTAGGGGTATACGATGTGATGGCGGCAGTGGAAATGGGATGTGGTAGTAATGGAGTTGCAATAAGGTTTCGAGGTTCACTATAAGAAATTTGCTGATAAGCAAGGGAAATTAGCGTCAACATATTTTCCTTGCTAATTCCTCGTTAGTGATAGCTTTGCGACGAATTTAATTCCTATGCTGAACCCTCGCAAATTAGGTTGCAATATGTGATGGCAGTAGTGTCGCGATAAGATTTTGAGGATGGGGAGCAAGAGGGGGACTGAGTGGGAATGAGACAACAGTGAGAGGAAGTTCAAATTTGTGAGATTAGAAGCAGTTCCACATTGGTTATTTTTAAAACCGATATAAATGTGGAATTAAATAATCTACATTGGTCATTCTAAAATCAATGTAGTGCACTTACGTTTAATTACAAAAATGCCACTAGTTCATTATCTACATCTATTGTTTAAGAACCAATGTAGATAGGCAACATAAAAGGCCTTTTGTGACGTAGTGGTGAATTATCTCCGCAAAAGCTACTCCATGTTGTTGCTTGCACCCTTTAACAACAAGCCTTATTACTTTGTATCATTCTATTACTCCTTTGACATTCTTCTTAATCTTGAACATCCATTCGACCTTAATTGCTCCATGACTTTTAGGAAGATTTGATAACTCTCAAGTATATTTATTCTTCATTGCTTTGATTTCTTCCTTCATAGCTTGTTTCCATTTTTTTTCTTCCACGACCTCATCAAAATTTAGAAGTTCATTATCAACAAAATGACAACAAATTATATAAAATTATTTGCATGATATATATTTGTTTATCACTTCTCATTTGTCTTGGCCTTTCAATTGAACTTCTTTCAAAATAGATTTCACGAATTAAAAAGTTGGTGAATGAGGTAGTGCTATACCTATTTGGGGAAATTTTAAAAATTAATTACCAAAATATATATGTTTTGAAACTAATTATTGTCATGAGATTGTTTTTGACTATTGACGCACAATTTTAAGATCATCAGAAAGTGACCGGTCACAACATCAATCGTAACAATTTCTTGCGATTTTTTTTTGTAACTATCAGAAAATGACTTCTAATTATTTGACATGATCTCATTTCATTAATCAGTTTCAAAACAACCCTATTTTGGTACTACAAATCATTTGCCGAAAGATATGGAAAGAAATCATAAGTGTCATATTTCTTTTGCCAAAATATTTTGGTACTATTTTGGTACCACATGTCTTCTTTATCAAATTCTACATTTCTACATACAACAATATTTCATTTATCTGCATTAAACCTGTAGCATTTTGAACGTGTCACAGTCAAGGACACACATGTTGACATTCCTATCATCAAGTTTAAATCTTCCTTAGTTTTGACTACGAGCATATGCAATACTGCCAAAGATTCTAACATGAAAAATTCTTGGCTTCAGTCTACTTCATGATTTTTCTGGTGTTTGACTTTTGACATTCCTTGTGGGAGAGTATTTGGACACATAACTATACACGAAAAACCAAAATTCCATGGGCATAATTTTAGCTTTCAACATACATATAACTATATTGAGAATAGTTCTATATATTTTCTTGCCGCTACCTTATTTTATTGTGGAGATTTAGGAATTGTTAAAGGACAAATTCCATGTTTTCTGAAAATTAATTGAATTCATTTGATGTGAATTTTGACATGTTTCTTGTGGTGTTTTACTTTGTCATTCTTCTAGGAAAGCAGTCGAATGTATAAACTATACATGAAACAAACCAAAATTCCCCAAATCCCCTGGACAAAATTTTAGCTATTAACATACATATAGCTATATTAATAATAGTTATATATTTTGTTTTTGCTGCCTCATTTTATTGTGTTGATTTAGGAATTGTTAGAGAAAGACAATTTCCGTGATTTTCTAAATATTCATTGAATTCATTTGATGTAAAATTTTCACCTCAAACATCTCATAACCTTGATTACATAACTACTCTCCTTTTCTACAAGAGCTTTACAATTTTAAAAGGTTACAAATGTCTCATATTCTTCAAGAAATACACTCAAGTCTTCTTACTAAAGTTACAAGTATAACTAAGAGTAAAAAATATTTATTTTTACCAAATAAAGGAGGATCAATTGGAAAATACACATTGACATGCAAAAGTTGGAAAGGCTGATCTTTTGCTATTGATTTGATTCATCTTGGAAAAGTTCTTGAATGTTTTCCATGGTGACATGCTTCACACAATCGATTAGGATGGTTGATGTGAGATGTGCCCTTGACCATCTTCTCACCTTCTAAGGTCTTTAATGCTCCTAAATTCAAGTGCCCAAACCTCATGTATATGTCAACACCAAGCCATTTTACACACAAGACACAAATTCAGAATAAATTTAATGAAAATATTACTTTAAAAGAGAAACAAAATATCCAATTAATCATTACAAAAATTGGAGTGCACTGAAACTTCAACATTATAACTAGATATAATTCAATGGTAGAATTAGCAGAAATCATTTTCTGTGAGGGGTTATGAGATGTTGTAAGTGTAACCATTCTTGCACCAATGTCAGTGTGTGTGTGTGTGTGTGACACTTTACCATTATTTAAGAAATATAATTAATTATGAATTATCCAGGTTTTTCATGAAAGTGCAATTACCATCTTACTCCTCTTAGCCTCTTCATCACTGTCATTGTCGTAATCACCAACAGCTTTCCTGGTAGAATGTAGCATTGTTAACTGCACTAATTGCTTATATGGTAAGTTAAATCAAAAGTAAAGAAAAAGATAAAGGCTATTGAAATTCAAACCTTCTCTTTGGAAGTGCACGATCATCAGCTCCAGCCTCCGAATGGTCGTGGCCATGGCCATGCCCATAGTCAGGAACTCTGCTGACAATGTCTCTCAAAAAGTCAAAAATGTTATAACTTTGTACACAATGTTTCCTGCAATTTTTATCTACCACTGGTTAGACTAGGTTTGTTGTATATTCAACCTATAAATGAGATGGAGAAACAGGAAAAAGAAGTGGTATTATGTCATACATTAAACAGGTCATGAATATAATATAGCTTAATTTAACAGTGTAAGAAAGTGAATTTTTAACTCCTAGATTGGTGACAAGTCCCCATTCTTCAGTTCTATCAACTACTCAGGGTTTTTAGTTAACATGGCGTCACACAGGCAAGTGATAGGCATCTTCTGTTCAAATATAGCACAAGATACAAAAGGAATTACAAATTGTACATACATTTGAAATGTTAATTATGAAGTCACCTATTTTTCAATGCAAATATGTCATTTTTATAGTGGTGGACAAATTAACAAAGTCTGCACATTTTTCCCTTTTGCTCAACCATTTTCAACTAAAAAGGTGCTCTTCATTGCATGGATTTCCATCCTCAATTATCTTTGATACATACAAATTTTTCATGAGTCATTTTTGTAAAGAATTGTTTGGAGGGCAGACACTCAATTTCATATGAGCACCACTTATAATCCCCAAATGGATGGGAAATGGAAGTAGTTAACTGATGACTAGAGGCATAGTTATGGTGCTTGACTGGAACAAAGTTAAAACAATGGGCCCTACACTTAGCTTGGGCTGCATTTTGGTTCAAGACGAAATACAATGTTTCTACAGAAATGTCCCCTTTTTGTACAATGCGCGGTCAAGAACCTCCTACTCACTAAAGGAACAATTATTCCATCTAAAATTGATGATGTTAATTGGTTGACCCAACATAGGGATGACTTGCTGCATGAGATATGAGCCAATTTACTTAAGGCCCAAGACCAAATGAGAAAATATGCTAATTAAAATTAGATGAACAAGTTTGCTTTTTTATTCAAATAAAGGAACATGTTAAATGCTTTTTTCCGATCAAAAGCAGATTTCAATGAAGTTACCAATTCAATAAATTCTCCCAATAAATCAGTTAAGAGATATAAAACTTAAAAATATCAATTTGTAGGATGATTTTATCATACATAACATGTACATGACCATCTTTAACCAAGTGATGAGGACTAAGAATTTCACTACTTCAATGTTTAATAATTATAACAAATTTCAGCATAGCGTAAAATAGGCCAACGAATATCTGTTTTTATCTATATATCTAGGGCGTACTGCTTTTGGTGGGTAGGGTGCGAGGTGCTAACATAGTTGGGATGTCCTTATTCTATTTTTCCTTTGCATGCCTTTTAAAAAACAATAGGCCACTGAATGAACACACTTCAATCCTAAAGGTTTATTGAAGTAAAAACAACTATATTTATTGACTTACAAATGCAATGAATTCATGGTCTTTGCTCCCCTTTGAAGGATTATTTCATAAGTGCGGTCACAAAGATCTTGCAAAAATAACTTCAGAGCTTCAATTGTAAAAAATTCAAGAATGATATCAACAATATATGATGGAGCAGAGAAAAGAAAAAAAATATATGAGGGAAAAGACTGAGTTGTGGCTATTGCCAAGTGCTGGCTAGGTAGCATGTAAAAGCAACTTACATACTAAAATAGGAACTGCCACCACTATCTTTCCAACACCTCATTTGCTTGCATTATCTTCTTTATCCGAGCCTGCAAATTATTGTTTCCATCAGATAAACCATTCTTTTCAAATATCTCTTTCCTTAAACAATGGAACAGAAATGAGGAAGTATTGGAATCTGTGTTATATTTTAACATTCCTATCCAATTGGTTAAGAACAATATCGTTCAACTAAAAACTTAGTTCCATTTCATAGAATCTAATTCACCACCCCTCCCCTTTCCCCTTCTGTAGTTTCAAAAGTAATGCTTGGTATCTGTTTGCTACCTAATAAAATAAAGGGTACAAGAAGCAAGGGAAACAAAGTAAACAGAAGTATTACTAATTAGACATTACTTCTATGCTGGGAAAGTATAATGTTGTTGTATGTTATCCCTGACTACAAGTTAAAAGCTTCAGAAATTAGCTCAACCTAATCTTTAGGACAACAACATTTTGTAAGAACAGTGAATCAGGATTCAGGACACAAAATATAATGTTACTATTTATTTAAAAAAATAATGTATTTGCTACCTATTCTCATCATCGATACATAAAACAGCAAACACATGGTGGCAGGCACCATGAAAAGCATAACCATTTAGATAAATCTTATAGATAGTCGTGATGATAATAAGTAACGTAATGAAGGACTATCATTAACCTATAAAGTATTATCAATGTTTACAAACATCCTTTATATAATATAGATCTTTGCTTCAGTAAAATCAACAGAGGAGCTATCATATCTCTAAACCCTAAACATCACAGATGGATCACAGAATTCACGAAAAAGTAAATTTCTTGTTGCAAATTTCCAAATCAAATCACTAAAAACTAAGCCAAACACCTATAACTAACATCACAAATCACCAAAAACACCCGCGAGTATAAGCACATTTTGTTTTGTAAATGGCCAATTGTACCATCCAATGGAAATAATTATGCTCGGGTCATTAAATATTTAACGCATTATTTTGTTATGATATTATTGGTATAAAATATCAACTTGCTTTGTCGATGACTAAACTCCACTGGGGAAACTCATTGATCACAATATTTAATACATTTGCATACTCGGGCTCAAACTCAAAGTATAGACTAAACCCATCTACTTCAATTATCAACCCCAAACACATAAATTCCCAAAAATTATACTAAATTGCAGTTTACCCAATTAATTCAATCCCCAACCCAGAAACTCCCAATTACCATAAACTCAATTGAAGTAGAAAATTTGATAACTGAAAAGTTAAAAATTACTTACAGTGGGGAAACGGGTGCCAAGCTTCTTCCTCATGGTATCGAATTAGGGATCAATCATGCACAAAGTAACAAAAACCTTGAAAAGTAGAAGAAAAAGAAGAATTGGAAGCTGAAAATAGGAAATGACAAAGCCGAAGACAAAATCAAACGAAGCATTACGTGCGTCCATCTCAGATCCGAAGGTAGCTCATGATTTTTTCACACAAATATACAAGAAATAACAAATATATACCTAAACATACTATTCTTATTAACACAAAGATACAATTTTGTTATTCAGTTGGGAGAATCCGAATTTATGAAGTATTTTTTTTAATAAAATTTCATCATAAAGTTAAGAATTTGAATTATTAACTATTTTTTTGTTTTATTAAAAGTAATTTTTTTAAAAAGATAATAAAATCATATAAAATAAAAGAAATTAATTCAAAATAATAAAATTAGAGTATATAAATAAAAATAAATTAATTTTAAGTAGTGTTTTAACATGTGTATTTACACTGAATAATAAAAAAAATGTTTTTTTTCTTTTATGCCGTTTTTAAGATTTTTATTAAAATGTAAAATATAAAAAATTATAATTTAATATAAATTAATATTTATATTTGTTTAAGTTATCATACAATTTGTTGATTGTCACAATATTACTTAAATAACTCGTAAAATTAATGCAATTGAACATTTATTTAAGTGGTTAAATTAACATCCTCAAAATTATATTATAAGTTATATTGATTGCATTATGGAAGTACGATGATAGTTGGATACAAGAATAATAGGATAAATTTTATTTAAACATAAGCTGCCTACAATTGTCCATTTCTGTCACCCGAATTGAGAAATTTATTTTTCTCTCAATTCTTATCCAAATTAGGTGTATGATATATGAAATTAAATATCGAGATGTCTACTACAACATATAAAAATTTCAGATAAATCTAGTTTGTATACTGCTTGCAGTAACTAAAACATTAAGAGATGTCAGTGTGGAATTTCTCAGTTTGCTGACAGTTTTGGAGTCTAGATTAAAAATGTTATAGCTAGAGTTTTATAACTTAAAATAAGGCATGTGATACCTTTTTAGAAAGCTTAGGAAATCTAGTTTAACATACTAAAAGATGATAATTTTTGGACTAGTAGATTGGTACAGAATAAACAATGAGCGAACCTCATCTGGTTAAGTGTTTCTAGCCTTTTGGACCTTTTGGATTGGGCACAACTTGTAACTCTTGGAATTTTGGCCCAAGAAATCAAATATTCAGCTCTAATTTGGACTATTCAGAAGTGGATTCATGTACAACAACCATATAATAGGCATAGCTAAGTGAACGAATAGGAAGAAAAGTTTGGTAAACCAAAGTCAATGGTAAGTCAATGAAGATAAGCTTTTTGAACCAACCTTTCTAGGTGGCCTTCAAGGTGGTATGCAAGCATTAAATGAGGGAATCTTGCAAATAAAAATCTAGTTTTAGCCAAGACATAAGCACCAATCATATTGTGTTTCATGTCCAAGCCTTTCCACATGGCACAAAATCAAGCTTAGGAAAATCTAGATATTTTCTTAGTTTGTAATGGCTTAGTTAACCTAGAACTTAATTAACTACTAAATAAGTTTATTTCTAACCACTTACCTTCCATCCTAACTAAATCAATTAGTATAAATAGATTATAACACCCCAAAATTCTACACATAAGGCCAACACCCAAGATTCACAGCCAAATTGCTTTCCTTGCATTTTATTTTGTTCACTTCCTCATTTCCTACCTCCTTTGTTTCTCCTAACCATGACACCTTCTACCACTTCACTTATCAACCATTTTCTTTTTCAAGACCTCATTTCTTAGAGGATTTTCCCAAGAAAGATAGCCCTTACTCCATTCCTTTTCAAGAATCAAACTCACTTGAGGTAGGCTAGGCTTCAATCTCTAGTTAAGAAATTTTTTGGACTAACTTACATGTTTAAATAGATTTATGGTTATTATTTAGGCTGGAATTTTATATCATTTGAAGGTATTTTATGATAGGATAGATGATGATTTATAGGTTGAAATATTAGTGATGTTTGAAGTTACATTTGATGATCTTTGAAAGTGATTTTGAAGACATTTGGGTTGTTTGTTTATATTTTCATTATGGGACTGTTTTAAATTAAATTCTAAAAGTAGAGGTTGAATGGTATGTAGTTAAATGGTTCAAATGCTTGAGTGATTAAATTTTGAGGATGAAGTAGTAAGGTGGTAGGTGAAAGGAGATTAAGATGCATACTAAGTTATAATCTTTTATTGTGAAGTTTTAAAGGAATTAGAAATTATTTGGAAGATAGATTGTGGTTTATTAGTTAGATTACTAACATGATTTTTCTGTAGCTTGAGGATACTCAATTGTCATGCCTAAGTTGGTAATGACATTACTTGAATAAGGTACGGTGGTTTAACCATACTTGTGGTACGTATGATGTTATGATAAAAATATTTTTTCCAAAAGGTGGTATGTGATTGCTTATGGATTTTATTATGGATGGATTTTGATTGATGATATGTTGATTTATGTTTCCAAGTCCAATACGAGATTTGTGAAACAAAATTTCATACTACATACAGTACGATATGTAGTGACCAAGTGCAGATACATAGAATAAATCATGCATGTTTGCGTAAGATGATCACAACGTCTACATCTAGTACGAGGTGTAGCTACACACAGTACGATATGTAGAGGCCATGTGCACCCTGGGAAAATTCATCTCATGCATTTATATAGTTTGCATAATTATTTTATGATGATTTACCAATGTACTAACGTGTTTGGTGGTTTAGTTTTGCCTACTGAGAAATTTTATTTCTCACTAGATTTATTTCATTTTTTTTAGATGGCAACAGTGGTCAATTTCAATGACGCCTTGAACTGATGGTGGTACAAAGATAAAGAATTGTCTCTAGGAAATGAATGATAAAAGTGTTTGTAGTATCTTTATGTTTCTTTGAGAATGACTCTTGTACAAGGATTGTGGCTACGCATAATATATATTAGATTAACCACTTCTATAATTTATATGTTTTAGAATTTATACTAGGATCCGTTTAGTGAAAAATAAAATAGTAATAAAAGTTGTCTAACGATTCTTAAAAAATTTAACTATAATAAAAATATAATATCTAGAACAATTTTAGGTTGTTACAGTTTTGGTATCAGAGCCGTTCATCCTGTTAAAACCTAAGGGGAATGGACTGATTATGTTTTTTCTGTGTACTTTGAATGTGACTATTTATGTGTGATTGTTTGTGTTTGTTGAATTCTGACGCACTTTACTTTATATTGA
>PYAF01004082.1:333021-349475 GCA_007407185.1 Glycine tomentella | reverse complement strand
ATTCATGGCTACTAGAAGAACAAGAGGTAGAGCAGCAACACATGTTGGTGGCAATAGTGAGGAAATAAATATTCTTCATGAAATGCTAGCAGTTATGCAAGAACAAGCGGCTATGCAAACCAACAAGCGACTGCAACAAGTCAACAAGCTGTGATAGCTACTCAAATGATGGCGCAACTGAACCATCATCATCATCATAATAATAATAATAATAATAATAATAATAATAATAATAATAATAATCATGGTAGTAACAATAATTCTAGTCAAGATAATAATAGGGGACAGGTGACTGATATAGAATATCATAAGTTTGTTGAGTTTAGGAAGTCTAATCCACCAATATTTAAGGGAACCTTTAATCCAGATATGGCTGAAGAATGGGTTAGAGAAATAGAAAAGATATTTATTATACTAGATTGTTCTGACCAACAGAAAGTAACTTATGCTACATATATGTTACAATCTGATCTTGAATATTGGTGGAATAGTCACAAGCAAATTCTGGCAGGTAATGGAGTAGAGATTACATGGGAGGTGTTTAAGACAACATTCTACGATATGTATTTTCCCATATCAGTAAGAAATGGTAAGGAGCTCAAATTTCTTAGGCTTGAACAAGGAAATAGTAGTGTGTCTGAATATATTGCTAAATTTGAAGAGTTAATTAAATTTTCCTCCACTTGTCAGTATAACCCTGATGAGCACTGGAAGTGCATGAAGTTTGAAGGGGGACTGAGGGAAGATATGTTGGAAGTAGTGGGACCCCTAGAAATTAGGGAGTTTGGTGTTTTAATAAATAAGTGTAGAATAATAGAAGAGTATAAAAGGAGATCTGCTGATAAAAGAGACTCAAGTAATAATTTTATGAAAAAATTAGGACCTCATCCTTTTAAATTTAAAAATAAGTTTCAGCAAAAAAAATTTTAGACAGTGCAAAATTCAGGCAAGGAATGCAACAAATGTCACAAAATCCATGGAGACAGGCCATGCCCTATAGCTCAGACCACTTGTGCGATGTGGAAAAACAGGACATCTGGCAAAGGATTGTCACAGTCGCAATAATGTTCAATTTTTCAGATGTAGGAAGATGAGACATTATGCTAACAATTGCAGAGTTGAGAAACCCCAAGGCACCACACGTCCTCAACAGACTGGAAGGGTTTTTACCATGAATGCAGTAGAGGCATCTCAATCCGAAAATCTCATCGAGGGTAAGTGCAGAATTAAAGATAAAATTTTAACTGTATTATATGATTCAGGTGCTACTCACTCTTTCATTTCTTATGACACTGCTATACAATTAGGATTACCTTTATCTCAATTACCTTATGATCTTTTAGTTTCTATCCCTACAAATAAGCCTATTACTACTAGTCAAATATGTTTTAATTGTGATTTTCAAATTGATTATAAATCTTTTTCTGTAAATTTGCTTTGTCTTTCTTTGACTGGGTTTAGTGTGATTTTGGGTATGGATTGGCTTTCAGCTAACCATGTGTTGTTGGACTGTTCAAATAAAACTATTGTTTTACCTTTAGAAATTTCAGAAAACAGTCAAACCAGTGTCTGTATTTGAACTCCATTGTTTCCAGTTCTAGTAAAAATGAAATTCAAGGGTATGTTCTTTTATCAGCTAATGTAACTGAGACAACTGATGAACTCTCTAATATACCCGTGGTAAAAGAATATCCAGATGTATTTCCGGATGAGATACCAGGGATACCTCCAGAAAGGGAAATAGAATTTTCTATTGACCTAATTCCTGAATCTGGACCAATATCCATGGCACCTTATAGGATGTCCCCTTTAGAGTTGGAAGAATTGAAAAAGCAACTAGAGGAGTTGTTAGAGAAGAAATTTATTAGACCTAGTGTTTCACCTTGGGGAGCTCTAGTTTTGTTAGTGAAAAAGAAAGATGGGGGAATGAGGCTTTGTGTAGATTATAGGTAGCTTAATAAGATAAGCATTAAAAATAAATATCCATTGCCTAGGATAGATGATCTTATGGATCAACTGAGAGGAGCAACAATATTTTCTAAGATTGATCTTAGGTTAGGATACCATCAGATTAGAGTTAAGAATGAAGATATTCCTAAAACTGCATGTAGGACTAGATATGGGCATTATGAGTATTTAGTGATGTCTTTCGATTAACTAATGCTCCATCAGTTTTTATGGATTACATGAATAGAATATTTAGATCCTATCTAGATAAGTTTGTAGTAGTATTTATAGATGACATACTTGTTTATTCTAGATCAGAAAAAGAGCATGAAGAGCATCTCAAGATAGTATTGCAGACCCTTAGAGAAAAGAAGTTGTATGCTAAATTATCTAAGTGTGAATTTTGGGCCAAGGAAGTGAATTTTTTAGGTCATGTTGTTTCTAAGGAAGGAATTTTAGTTGACCCTAGTAAAATTGAAATGGTCAAGAATTGGGAGAGACCAACCACAGTAACTGAGGTTAGGAGTTTTCTAAGACTGGCTGGTTAATGTAGGAGGTTTATGAAAGGGTTTTCACAAATAGCTTTACCTCTGACTAGCTTGACTAGGAAAAATGTGCCTCTTGTATGGTCACCAGAATGTGAGAAGAGTTTTCTAGAATTAAAAAGAAGATTGACTAGTACTCCAGTGTTAGTATTGCCAGATCCTCATGATGCATTTGAAGTGTATTGTGATGCTTCAAAGAAAGGTCTAGGTTGTGTGTTGATGCAAAATGGGAATGTGGTAGCATATGCATCTAGATGGTTGAGACCCCATGAAGTTAATTACCCAACCCATGATCTAGAGTTAGCAGCTGTAGTATTTGCCTTAAAGATCTAGAGACATTATTTGTATGGAGTAAGATTTGAGGTCTTTTCAGATCATAAGAGTCTTAGGTATCTCTTTGACCAACAAGAGTTGAACATGAGACAGAGAAGATGGGTTGAATTTCTTAAGGATTATGATTTTGAGTTAAAATATCAAGCAGGAAAGGCGAATGTAGTAGCTGATGCATTAAGTAGGAAATCTCTGCATGTATCTAGGATGGTGATCAAGGAAATGGAATTAATAGAAAGTTTTAAAAATCTTAATTTGGAATTTTCTGTTAATTCTAAAAGTATCATTTTGAGTCAAATACAAATCACTAGTGATTTCAAAGAACACATTAGGCTAGGATAGCAGAGAGATTCAGATTTTCAACAATTTTTAACTCAAGTCCAAGAAGGAAAATTGCAGGATTTTGAGGTAAATAATGATCGGTTGTGGACTTATCAAAAGAGAATATGCATACCAAGAGTGATGGATTAAGAGAGAAAATTTTGAGTGAAGCTCACAAAGTAATTTTACAATGCATCCTGGAATTACTAAGATGAATCAAGATTTGAGGAGAATATTTTGGTGGCCTGGCATGAAAAAATATATTGCAGAGTTTGTAGGAAAATGCTTAGTATGTCAAAAGGTAAAAATAGAACATCAGAAACCTTCTGGCACTCTGCAACCTTTACAAATTCCTCAATGGAAATGGGAGAGTGTATCTATGAATTTTGTGGTAGGATTACCTAGGACTATTTCTGGTCACGACTCAATTTGGGTCATTGTAGAAAAACATACTAAGTCAACTCATTTTATACCTATTAGGATTTCTTATTCCCGAGGGAATTTCAAATCTGATTGGGTTAGTTCCAACAAAGGAATAACCCAAAAAATTGCATTTTCGCAATCTCTTCCACTTTCCATTGTAATACAACACTGCATCATGAGTAGGAGTGATGGTGGAACGAAGTAGGTTGAGTATACCATCAGGTGTTCCGTTTATGGTACATAATAATTCTATAAGGCCAACAAGCGGTATTGCTCATTGCACATTAACATTATGCGAACATCGTCATCACTTTCCAACTGTAGAGAATGAAAAAAAGATTGCTAACCTGCATCTATTGATGTTTGTCAGTAGTAGATTTCATGCACAAATTGGTCATTGGTAGCCAAAGGGTGTTGTGCATTCTACTCTTGAGTGTCTTAAAAGAACATTCATTAGGAACTTGCATTGGTATTGGAGTAGGACATTGAAAATAGACACCAGTTTGGTTGTGTTTCATTGATCCATTTGGAAAGATGAATATTAATTTCGAGTTAGCAATGGTTTGAGTGCTTGTTTCTCCCAAAAATTTCATAGTATTAAGATTGAATTTCATTCGTGAAGGTATGTTGTGTGGAAGTGTGTGGTTGTATTGAGTGTGTTTGGTGTTATTTATAGTTGTTAGTGTATTTGTCTCGTTGATGTGTATTGGATTCTCATAAGGTTAGATTGTCTTTCTGATAGAGGCTTGTCTGGAATCCAATGTTGGTTGAGACATGTCATTATTCCAATCCCTACTACCTGGTGTACCAGTCCATTATTGTTTTCAAAATTTAAATTGTGAGTTGTCAATTCAATGTCATTTTTGTCAGTGAAACATCTATTGCTTTTAACAGAGAGTTGGGTAAATTAAGAAGTGTTGTCAATTTCGACTGTCATTTTACTCTGCTACTTGGTGCACTAGTCCATTATTACTTTTAGACTTTAAATTTAAATTGTGAGTTGTCAATTAAATATCAGTTTTCTGTAAATAATATAGACCTGATTAATTCGCACAGACTTGTCAATTTTAGGGAGTTGTCATTTTTTGTTATTTTCGTTGTTAATATGCACCATGAATAAGGAGCCATTGTTGCATTGTTAATATAAACTGAAAAAAATTATTTTTTTCATTACGTGAAGTAAGCACTACAAACAACAACAACAAAAAAAAGTAGGCAAAGCAAACTCACAACCACATAATGTTAAAAGCACTGAACACCAACATAACACACTACAGGAAAACCTCAAAGCAGAAACAACTAACACATAGATCATCCATAGATTACCAAGCCGACAAGTGATTTTTATACTAGTTATTTGCTACTCTTGATTAATGCTTTTATGACTTTTTGGTGTGTAATTAAATGTATTTTGGATTGATTTATAGTTTAGACCTTTAATTCCATTTATATCTCTTTTTAGTTAAAATGGCAGCTTTGACATCTTCTGGTATTCTGCGCATAACTTTCGCTATCAATGTCCGTTTGAGATAATTTTTCATTTTTTTAGATAATTCAAATATCTACAACTTTCAAGAAGGAATCGAGCTCAAATTCTGTCAAAAAGATGGACGAAATTGTCCCTGAAATCAACAGCAGAAATCTGGAATATATGTAATATCTAGGGGCAATTATGTCATTTCGCCCAGAATTAAAAGTGGGATATTTTCTCTTCCTTTTAGCAGAAGGTCGGTGCTGGAATGCAGAGAATTAGATCACTGTTTACCTCTCAAAACAGAGAGTTACGAAAACAGGGAGAAACAAGGATAAACTTATACCATTTTTTGATTTTCATGGTTTCATCATCTTTTCTTGTATTTTTTTTTTTTTTTTGCAGATTTAACTATGGTAGGATAGGATCCTTGTAACCAAATCATAATAGATATTTCCATGGATTAATCTAGAGGATTTGCTCTCTTTTGCTAAGATTTGTTTTCCCTCATTCCTTATTTTCATTTTTTGCTCTTGATCACGTTTTTTTATCATGGTTTTGTGTATGTTTTTAGGTTCTAATTTCCTTTCCATTTTCTACCCTTGTATTATGCTCCATTTTCATTTTTGGGCTGTCTCCTATTTATGCTATTTTCTGTTTTAGTTGTATTTGTATGTTTTTGTTGTTTTCATTGATTTCTGGTTTTTGTTTTTCTATTTTTTTGGTTGATGGAAATTCTTGTTTTAGTGTAGGTTGCATTTTTGTTTTTGGTTCCCTTTATATTTTTTTTATTGACTTTCTATTTTCTGTATGTATATAGTTGTTGTATTGTGTTTTCTGTGCATTGTTTGTGCATTTTCTGATAATGGGGAAGGAAGGGATTAAATACTAGATATAGTATTGAGGTTGATTTATCATATGATCATTAATTAGACTGATTTAAAATGATCACTGTGGAATTGTAATTATGAACATGTCGTGTTTAATTGAATGCTAGGCAATCGTCTAGTAGGAAGGATGTTCTAAGCGAATGCAGAGATTTCGGTTTGTTTAGAATCAACCACAAAGCTTTTTATTATTTTATCTGATGATAAATATCCAAAGAATCTCAATTCTGAATTGGTTACTCATTTTTAAATCGTTAAATTACTTCTTACATTTTGTTGTTCTAATCTGTTTGAAACTGAACTCAAACCCCCTTTTACATTCCTGTTAATACTGACAATGCAATGCTAGTTCCAAGTGTGAAACAATCCAGGTTTGCTACTATACTATTGAATCTGTTTAGCCTGCTATTTGACTGAGTTCGATGGCTTATGTCACCAGCCTTATTTGTTTATTGGTTCGTGGAAAGGAGACATGTTACATCCTTCTGGCCCGAAAGAAGAGTCATTATCACTACCATGGTCTTTGACCCAACACTACTACAAAAACACCCTTTAACGACATGCTTTCAACGTCGGTCGTTAGATAACCGTCTTAGTAGAGTAAGCGGTGCATTTTTGAAATATTTTGCACTTGGCAAAGACGGTTATTGGCTGACCCGTATTTGTTTATTGACATCGACGACGGTTATAAGACAACTATCTTAGTATCCAATTATTCAAATACGGTTTGTAAGGGACCGTCGTTGTCTTCAATAAATTCAAATACGGTTTCATTAACAACCGTATTTGAAGTTCCCAAATTTATAACCCTAAATTGCTTCTCTTTGGCCCACTCCAACACCATCGAACGAGCTACCCCTCCAGAAACTCAGACCCTAACCCTTGCTCTGTTTCACCTTACGTATCTCGCTGGAAGTCCGAGTACACCGTTGCCTACCAAGACAACCGACGCGAGAAGGTGCGTGTAATCACAAAAGGTTTCTGAAAGCACAAAATTTCCAGAAAATTGTCAACACAAGGATGCATCAATCAAATACCCAATTGGTGATCTATTGGTGACGCCTAGTCCAGAAGGAAAAGGAATGGTTGAAAGCTGAGTCAGAAAGAAAAAGAGCGTTTATTCTATTCTAATTTTGAAAACCTAAGCCGTTAATCTACACTCCTTTGCGCTCATTATTAGTATCACACTTATCCTCTTCTCTAATTGTGCAATTTGTGAATTCTACTGTAAATCCTTTCTCGCTTACGGAATCTGTATTTATTTATAGTTACCCTAGTTAGTTATTCTGGCATCACTTGCTATTGCTGTGTTGTTTTTGCTATAATATAATATATAAAATCTAACATCTAATAATGTATTAAAATTAAATTCTTTTAAAAATTTAACTGACTATTTATTTTTATATAAGGTTTTTGAATTAACTGTTGAATGGAACCACAAGTATTTCGTGAAAAATAGTAATTTTTTTAAAAAAGATATTCTAAGACGGTTCTCTAGAAAACTGTTTTAGAAAGTAGACTTCTAAGACGGTTATAGGCTAAGAACCATCTTAGAATGTCACATTCTAAGACGGTTATAGACAAAGAACTGTCTTCGAATGAAGCAAAAAAAAATAAAAATAAAAATTCAAAGACGAATTCTAAGACGGTTCTAGGCTAACAACCGTCTTAGAATGTCACATTCTAAGACGGTTCAATAACCGTCGTAGAATGTCTTACCTTTCAACGACGTTGGCTACAACGACGGTTCTCAAACCGACGTAGAATGAGTCAAATAACTGACGTAAAAAGCGTTGTTTGTAGTAGTGCAACAATCTACGTTGTGCTCGTATTCATCTAATAGGTCCCCAAGATTGGACGTTGAGTCATGTTGGTTGTTTTGTGAGTTATTGTTGTTACAAATTGTGGCAAATAACTCCACAAATGGTAGTGTTGGATTGTTTGTAAAAAATGTTGAACATCTATCTAACATTATGATCATTCCCAAAATAAAACATGTGTACATATATGGTTGTCCATGCTCAAATATGGGGCATAAAAGAAAAAGAAAAGAATTGTTTTTATTATTCTATGCAAATACATTTGTTAAAATACTACATAGAATTAATTTTTCTTTATTTATATTCTCTAATTTTATTATTTTGAATTAATTTTCTTTATTTAAATTATTTTATTGTCTTTTAGAAAATCATTTAAAAAAACACCAAAAAAGAAAAGAAAAGAAAAAAAGTAGTTGAAATTTGGGTTGGAGGGTCCGAATTCTTAACTTTATTATGATTTTTTTTAAAGAAAAATCACAGTGTAAATTCGGGTTCACCAACCCTAATTTACACTGTGAATAACTAAATTTTATGTTTGTGTTAATAATAACAACATATGTATGTTTACATATATAGTTCTTATTTCTTGTATGTTAATTTGTGTGAAAAAATCGGTGGCTCATGGCCGTCTTAGAAATCAACCGAGATGGTATTGATTCAACAAAATATTTGTGTGTACGAGTTTGATGAAGAAAATAAAAATATAAACAAAGAAACTATTGCGATGATGATGATAAAAAGGAAACTGCCATTCCACTTGGCTGTAGGGCTATCACAGACCAATAGATGAACAAAACCTGACAACAGAAAAAATGATGACAACAACAACTACAAAATCTATACCAATAGATAAAGGGAATACAACTTTCAATCAAATGAATGATGGTGTATTCTCTTTCTCAATTATGCACTTTTAGTCAAAATTTAATTCATTATAGAAAAGTATTTTCAATTTGTGGAAGGATACTTGGGCTTACAATAATTATATGTAATTCTAAATTATTAAAGGTGTCAATTTAATAATCTTGTGCGAGTGCTTCTTATTTTTTTAAAACATATTCATTGATCAATTGCTTTGAGATCTCCTACACGTAACCATTTATTTTTCTCTCTCGCTTTCCAAATTAGTTGCTTCAATTCGAGAAGGAAAGTGTTTTCTTTTAAGAACATTTGCGTGGACTCCAAATCAGTTAAGGTATTAATTTCAAATCAATTATTTGTTTTACTCCCAACTTGCATTAGAAAAAAAATCTCCCTCCATCTTTGTCGATCAATTTTCTTTATTAGAATCATATTTTACATATTTTTTGTATGTGTGTGTATATGTATTTGATTTAGGAAAGAGAATTCCTTGCTCGATCAATAAATTTGACTAACCAACCATTATATTAGATATTCAGTAATCATTCGTATATCTAACATTGAGTATCCACTTTTATATATTTTATTCTTTATTTTAGAGGTGTTACACTTATGCTTAATTTGAACAGAAATGACAACAATCAGTGAGTAGGTGATTAATTCTAAAGAGATTGAAAAATTATGAAGACTTTGGAAAGAAAATTTTGAAGAGAGAGCAACGAAGTTGCGTAGGTTATTAAGAGATTAGAAAAAAAATTCTAAAGACTTTGGAAAGAAAATTCTGAGGAGAGAATAAAGAAGTTTGCGAGACAAGTGCGGATAATTTTTTTCTGCATTTTATAGTTTTTTTTTTTTTTTTTAACCTTATGCTCTTTGTCTTCATGTAATTTATAGAACTTTTCTTTATACATTAATTTTTTTAATAAGCAAAGAGTTCAATATATATAAAGGGAGTACAAGTAGTGTCATAGTATAGTGTCCCGCTGTGGTTAGATGAAGCCACATGTAATACAATACAAGGCATTTTAGTATGTCTTGTTTTAATGCACGACCCATTACAAATTCAAATTCATTTTAATTGTGGAAATTCAAGGCAACTCTGTGTTTCACTACTAAAATTTATAAGTAAGACAATTCATATAAATCAACATGCATTTAGAAAAATATAATGAACTAAAATTAATATACACTTTAATGTATAGTAAAAAATAATATAGCGCAATAGAAATATGGACACACGCGCCTGTGTTTCCGCTAGTGGATTGTTAAAGAATATTGCAAATACATCCTTCCTTCTTTATAATACATAGGCTAAGAGTATATTTGGCCTAGTTTATTTTTAACTTAAGAACTACTTTTAAAATAAGAGCGTAAAAAAATAAGTAGAAGTTGTTTGTTAATTTTTATTTTTTCTAACTTAAAAGCTCCTTAAAAGAAAAAAAATTGTTTGGTAAAAAAATTTAAAAGCTTTAGTTTCCTTTAAAATTATTTATCTTATACAAGGAAAAAATATATTTATAAAATTAAAATGTAGAAAATTAATTTATTTATATAAAATTATTTTAAGGATAATTTTCTTAAATACATATATTTAAAAATTTAACATTTTGAAATATTAAAAAATATTTTAATTAATAAAAAATTAATTTTAATGATGATTTGAAAAATTCTATTGAATATACTATTAATCGAATAGATTTAAATATTAATTACAAAAAATAAGATATTTTCTAATTAAAAGTTACTTTTAAGTTAAAGCTATTTTTTTAAAAAAAAACAAAAGTTATTTGTCAGCTTTTTTTTCAATTTATGATTTGCTTTTAAATTATTTTTTTGATAAAAAAATTTAAATATTTTATTTTATTTAAAACTAATTATTTTGTCCAATAAAAAGTATATGTATGTATAAGGTAAAATATATTATGTAAAATTCATTTAATTTACATAAAATTATTTTAATAATAATAAAATAGTAAAATATAATTATTGAAAACAATATTTTTTAAAAAAGTCAAAAATTAATTTGGTTAGTAAAATCTTAATTTAATAATAATTGGAAAATAATATTTAAATATATAATATTGTGTGTATATATATAATTACATAATCTGTAATTAGTCTACCATCAACGCGTAAACCCAGTTGAAGAGAAACATCTTCCAAGGTGATTGTGCATTTACCAATAGGAAGATGAAATATGTGTGACTTAGGTCTCCGTCTTTCAACCAAAACAATCACTAAAGCATCATAGATTTTAACTTGTCCGAGCTTTGCAACATCTAAAAACCTAGCTTGAACCAACAAAGGTTCAATTCTGGGATCTGAAGAGGGCATTGCCTGAGCATATGATTGGATTACATCGTCTATTACCTGCAAAAATCAAAATAATAATAACATCATTATTTGTGAATGATAACATAACTAACATTCAATTAAACATAATGTATTACATACTTCTCCAGATCTATGAAGGTGTTGTATCCAAAGAAGATGAGCAGCTATAGATGCCATGGTTTAGGCTTTGGTACTAGCGTCAAAAAGAAGTTAAAAAGGGATATATGAGAATGAGAGATAGTGAGTCAGTGAGTTAGTGTATATGATGACAATACATGTATTGTATTTATAGAAAAAATCTAGTAGTAACACAGTTCATTCGGTGGGATCTTGGTCGTTAATTTTGTCAATGAGATCTTGATCGTTGAATGTTTGTTGCTCCAATTGGTGATATCTAGGCTGTTCATTTTTTCGATAGGATCTTGGTCGTTCAACGTGTGTTGCTCCAATCAGTGATATCTAAGACATTCATTTTGTCAGTGGAATCTTGGTCGTTCTTTTTTAAGTGTATTTTACAAGCAATTAAACATTATAAATATGGTATACACTAAGGCAGTCTAATCCATCACCTCAATCATAAACCTTTTTGCAAACCAAAACCCTAAACCATGACTTTATCATCAGTCAATGCAATTGTGTATTATGATAGTGCCATCATAACAACTAAACATGGTTCAACTTTTGTAAACGGTTCACCATCAACTTGACAACAAAATCCATTTGATGCCTTGAAGCAAAGTATTAGAAACATGATTAGTCTACCAAATGGTAAAGTGGTCAAGGATATAAATTTTCGATTACCTATATCATTTGTTGGTGATTGTGACCAGTACAGGGCATGCATGTTGCACGATGATGAGGATGTAATGACTATGTTTTCCAGTTCGTAGAAATATCCAAGCTCACATGCCTGGAATTATATATTACGATCGCAGACACACCCACACAAACATGTGCACATCTACCACAAATTTCTTCCCAATCTTTCAATTTGGAGGGTTTGGATGAATACTCAATGAAGCAATGAAACTTGAATTGAGTTTTGAAGAAAAATAACCCCACTTTTTTTATCGTAATTTTATTATTTAATGATTTGTAGTCATCATGTGTGTTTTCATTGTTTTATTTTTTAGTCATCGTGATGTGTGTTTTAACCCCAAAAGTTTTGAAGTATTGATTGAAATCTTTTAAGTTTAGAAATTTTTTCTTGTTTTTGGAAAACTTTGTTAATGAGTTTGAGGGTCGAATCGAGACCCGAAAGTTATCTTAATAGCTTTATTTACATGAAAACTGTAAAATAAAACATTAATTTAACCAAAACAGCTGATACAAATAACAATCTAAGTGTTAAAAGTTATCCTCATGGATTGGAAACTTCAAGTCTTAGTAATTTTTTCTTGTTTTTGGCAACTTTGTTAATGCATCTGAGAGCTGAATCGAGACCTAAAAATTTTCTTAACGGCTTTATTGACATGAAAAATATGGGAATGAAACATTATTTTAACTAAAACAACTAATACAAATAACAATCTAAGTGCAAAAAGTTGCCCTCGTGGATTAAAATCTTCAAGTTTTAGTAATTTTTCTTGTTTTTTCCTACTTCGTTTATGCGTTTGAGGGTCAAATCGAGACCCAAAAGTTTTCTTAATGGCTTCATTGACTAAAAACTATGGGGATGAAATAATATTTTAACCAAAATAGCAAATACAAATAACAATCTAGTGCCAAAAGTTGTCCTCATGGATTGAAGTCTACAAGTTTTAGTATTTTTTTTCTTGTTTTTGCTCTAATTCTCAACTTTGGTCCATATGTCTTTTGCACAAACCCTAACCCTATTATATTAACTGATACATGGCTACTAAAAGTCACCCTAACCTAGCTTGAACCAGGAGATAAAACTTCTCTTCTCTGACCTCACTGTTTTTTTTCTTTTCTAACTCACGGGTCCAATTTATTTTAAATGCTCATTTATTCATGTTAGGGAATCCAATGCTGCAGATCATCATTTATTCACGTCAAGAAATCTAATGATTCAAACCGTCATTTATTCATGTCAAGGAATTCAATGCTCTAATCATAACCCTAGGTCGTAAACCCTTAACCCTTACCCTGGACCATACACTTAAGAGGAGACAAAACTTCTTTCTCTGATGTCACTTTCTTTTCTTATTTTTCTCTCACTCACGGGTCCAATTTATTTTAAATCCTCATTTATTCATGTCAGGGAATCCAATACTTAAAAATCTCATTTATTCACGTCAAGGAATCCAATGCTCCAGACCCTAACCTTAACCTTAGGTTGTAAACCCCTTAACCCTTACCCCTATATATAGAACTCATATTCACCTTCGTTTAACACATTCGCACAACACTTCCTTGCTCTATTACTTTCTTCCAACTTTGCAAACACAAACCCTTTGTCACATTTCTTTCAATGTTCTTTCTCTATTACGCAACATGTTGTAACATCCCGGGCGCTGACGAGGGCGGGGAGTGATCACCGGTGCAGTGAGGCACGGACAAGGAGCGGCTCCTGGCAGGCTTCCAGCGGGAGGAGTACATGAATGAATCGAATACACACCCGAACGAGAGGGATCCAGAGGCTGTGCAGGTATGGGACTGTACAGTTGAGGATAACTTAAAGGATTTAATAGGTACTACCAATACCAACAAGGTGCATCTACTTTTCGGTAGCCCATAACATAAGAACTCCATAGTTAAGCGTGCTTGACTTGGAGCAATCTTGGGATGGTTGACCTCCTGGGAAGTTTCTCAGGAAGTGTGTGAGTGAGGACAAAGCACACTAAAAAGTCTTGTGTTGGTATGTAGGGACAGTCGTTGATCCTGCAAGTGGCCGGGCGTTACACATGTCTTCCTTATCTATCAAATGGTTAGTGCACTACAATGGTCAAATAATCAAAACATATGAAGGGAATACTTTTCAATGCCCCCACCCATTGTTCTTTCAAACAAAGGGATGCCTCACACTTGAAGACTTGAAAATAAAAATCCACAAAAGGCTCTGTATTCAACCACTAGACCAAGTATGCAATATTTCATTTTGATACCCACAAGTAATGGGGAGTGGAATGGTGAAATTTACAGCAGTCTAACTTGTTGATGATGAAGGCATCAAAGGTATGATTTCTATTATTTGCCAAAGTGAGATTCTTCAATGCTATGAATTGTATGCAAACATCGAGTGGAATACACTTCCCAACCCAAACCCTCATCCAGTACCTCATCAACCACATATGATGCAACCCAAGACACTTTTGATTTAACCCAACCACAACAAAATTTATATAAACCAAACACATATTCTTTTACCCAACTTCTTTCTGCACCATTTTCCACTAATTTTTTAGACTCATTGGGATTTAATGCTACTGAGGATCAACCTCACCCCATACTTTAGTACCCCTGCAATAGAGCCTACCTCATCAACCTGACCAAACGAGTATGAGTTTATAGTAGAGTCTGGCTTACCTAACGAAGAACTCCATCCCTTTAGTAAGGACGTAGACGAAGTTTTACACAATCAACTCCAAGAGGAAGATGATGAGGAAGAAGCTACGCTCTTTTGACCAATCACAACCGTACCGCCATACTATATACCACCAAACATACAAAATTTTGAAGAATCCAATTTTCAAGATTCTAAATACGACTATAGCTTGGATCGCAAAGAAGTCCAACATTCAGTAGGGACTCTCTTTGAAGGGATGCATTTCCTAACAAAACAAGAAGTACAACATGTTTTGCAGCAATATCATGTGAGCAAAGGATCTAACTATAAGACACAACTATCAAACCCAACAAATTATCACTTGTGATGATGATAGTTGTGCTTGGAGGTGTAGGGCATTATACATCCTTGCAACTAAGCAGTGGGAAATAAGAAAGCTCTGTGAATCCCATACATGTTCAAATCCATCAATCTCACAAGATCATGCAAACTGTCATATTTGTTCATCAGTAAAAACATCCATAACTTGATTAAAAATGATCCATGAACTTCAGTGCCAACCTTGGTAGTGCACATCAAAAGCATCATAGGATACACCGCCACGTACTGCAAAGCATGGTTGACAAAACAAAAGGCTATTGAAAACATCTACCTCAACTAGGAAAGATCGTACCATGATTTATCGAGATTATTGAAAGCTATGCAATAATTTCTTCCTAGTGTGGTCGTGGAGAAGGAAAAACTGCCAATGCCACCAATATTGCAAGCCCGTGGTCCAGTTCGATGAAACATGGTTGTACGGTAAGTACAAGGGGACCCTTCTTGTGATCGTTGCACAAGATGACAACAATAAAATCCTTCCAAAAGTCTTTGTTGTTGTCGAGAGTGAATCAGTGGAAGCATGACTTTTCTTCCTCCAAAATTAAAAGGCATGTCACCATAACATGATATGTGTTTGATTTTAAACAAGCACGAGTCAATAAAAAAATCTACTCAAGACGTGATAGTGGGTGGATGACATAGAACTTTATGCATGTGTTCTGCATTTGACACATTGCACAAAATTACATGAAGAGTTACAAGAACAATGCCATAAAAAAACTAATTATCAATATGGGTGAGTGCCAAACTTCTTTCTCTTCATATCAAATATCACTTCATTTTCTATTATTAACAATATTGAAATTGTATGTTTATAACTATTTAGTATATGCAAGGACAAAACCTACATTCAATCACTACTACAACATTCTGAGGGAGGAACCAGATGTTGACCGAGCAATTAATTGACTCAGCGAGATTCAGCAAGAAAAATGGACTCTCACATTGGATGGTGGCCACCAATCTTGCTGAGTCGATTAATTTGATTCTCAACTATGTTTTTAAAAAATGATTTCATAAGGTTGATTTATAAAAAATAAAATGACATTATGAAATTTATTCATGGGCTGATTTGGGAAAATTGAGAAAAAAAAATGATGTATAAAAAAATATATAGGCAAGAAATTAGTTTGGGGGATCGATTTTTCACCTGAAGAATGATTTATATCATTGGTGTAAATATTTTTTATGTTGTATTATTTGAATAATTATTTATTTATTTTTTATTATTTGTGGGAAACAATCCAACATTGGCAAAAAAATTTAAATATTGCAAATTTAATAAAAAATTACGAAAATATAGCAGTTTTGAAAGTAAATACGAATCTATAGCAGTTAGTCACGTATGGGCAAAACGTATTAAGTCACGTAATGGGAGGACGTGTTTAAACACGTCGCCCCACGACGTGATTCAGCCCCCAATCACGTCGACACAGGACGTGACTTAGCACCAGTCATGTCGTCCTAGGACGTGACTTTGCATCCTTATATATACCCCCCCTTTCAGCGTTTACACTCATTTTCAGCATTTGTAAAAGTGTTGGCTATCTCTGAAGGCTTTTGTTTTGTGAGTTCTCTTTGGAATCGGCTTTTAGTTCGAGCAAGTAAGTGTTGGTCAAACGTATTAATTTTAAATTACATGAAATATATTATGTTGTTGTCATA
>PYAF01004082.1:279104-309372 GCA_007407185.1 Glycine tomentella | reverse complement strand
AAGATTTCTAGGCCAAATATGATGGGTCAACATTTGTGGGCTGTGCTGAAACCAATTTGTCTTACGTGA
Source organism: Glycine tomentella (assembly GCA_007407185.1). Classification (NCBI taxonomy): domain Eukaryota; kingdom Viridiplantae; phylum Streptophyta; class Magnoliopsida; order Fabales; family Fabaceae; genus Glycine; species Glycine tomentella. Next base: position 309,303 of record PYAF01004082.1, on the reverse strand, counting down.
CTATTGGCTAAATTGTGACTGCATAAGATATATTGGGTAGCTTACCTAAGAAGATCCTCTAGGAATTTTTCATTACACACTTATGTAAGCCTATCAAAGAACCAAATTCTTCCAAGTGTAAACATTTTTTGCTTGTGTTGAGAACATAACATATATTATAGGATCAATCATATTGCATTCCTTTCACTTTCTTAACTTTTTGCTTCATCCAATATTAATTGATGACCTTATCTTAAAATATTTGCACCTTGTGTACATGCAAGAAGATTGGGTTTTGAGTAGGGTGTTATACAAAAACAGAGAAGTTTCAGCTAAACCTAGCATGGGTAGCTACTAGGAGGACATAAAATCTTCATCTCTTCATGCATTAATGGACTCTTACATAAATTTTGACCAAGTGCCCTACTTCTCCATTTTCTCTTAGAACCAAACAAGCCCCATTTTCAACCACATGGCCACTATGGAGCCTAAGTTACCTGTCAACCATGCAACTAATGCATATGGAGGAGCACCTAATTTGGGTTATTGCTTAGACCCTTTATTATGTGACAGAAAAATGTTAAAAGCTATTTTGAATCAGATCACAAAAATGGAAAGGAATCCACTTAACCAAAGCCTAAAAGGGTGACCAAGCTTTGGAGAAGCAAGTGCAGAGAGTTTGGAGAAGCAAGTGCAGAGAGTTACTTAACTGAAGTGGGGATGCCCCACATGTGAAACAATTACTGATGTGGGACCTCAGTCCTTAAACCCTCTTCCCCCATGCCACCATGGGAAAAAAATGAAAGGAAAGAAAAATAAAAAAACTAGAAAAAATGCACAAGGGGGGAAGACTAGAAATTAATTATAATTTATAAACACCATTTTAATTGAACACATGAAGGTGCTTTATAAAACAAATGTTTGAAGGCTTATGAGAATAGAAATGAATAATACCTCATACAATGAGTCTAACAATACAATGGAGTGCCTTGATTACGTGTGAGCTACTAGGTCTAAGGTCTCTCCTCTCTTTTCTTCAAGTAGACAATTTTTTATAAGTGGTGAGCCTTACCATCATTATATGGAAAACAAAACAACACACAAAAGAAGGAGGATCATCTATCTTCATACAAATAATATTCAAAACACTACAAATAATAATAACCAAAATACAAGTAAACATGAAAGTTCAAAGTGAAAAATAGAAGCTTGGGTGGCCTTTATACCCGAAATCAAGAACAGAAGCTTCAATGAAATCATAAACCCAAACACACCCAAAGTGATTGAAATGATAATTGAACCCATATACCCCAACCCTCGAAATGTCAAACCCTAAACCGAAAGAAGATAATGAACTAAAACCTGGTTTTGCGAAAGACAAAAACGTGAGCAGAACCTTGTAGAAGGAGAAGCGGCAGCCACCAGAGATTGACGGAGACCACCACAGAGTGATGGAGGAAAATACCACAGTGGCAGACGAAGCACGTGCATGAGGCCAGGGAAGGTCGCGAATGTGTCTCAGAAGGAAGGCACGAAAAGGTAATTTTAGGGATTAATAAAATGAAATTTTAATTCAAAGACGGTTATCAGTAACCGTCTTTGAATAATATACAACAAAGACGGTTTTTGTTAGGCCCGACGTTATTTTAACTCAACAAAGACGGTTGTTTTATAACCGTGTTTGAAAACAACGAATTATTTACGAAAATGCCACCGCACAGGCTTCTAAGACGGTTTTGATACAACCGTCTTCGATTGTGCGTCTTCGAATGCTTCTTTTGTAGTAATGGTACATTTAGAGCAATGGTGTTAGGTTGTTACATAGTGATGTGACACTAAGTGACAAGGAGTTGTCAACCTATGATATAAAAGAAGACATAGAGATGTTGATTGGATCAACCCACTAGACAAATTAGTTTTGCAGGCTCAGTCAGAAACTAATGAATCTAGTCGTTATTTTAGCCCACAAAGGATATCCTAAATGAAGGGTAGCCCTAAATCAATAACTGAGGCTCATTGATTAGAAAAATAGTGGCAGGGCCATATACGTTTTAATAGTCTTCATATTTGGTTTTTAATTATCATGAATTACTTAGGTATGTTTATTTTTATTTTCAGTGATTGAGTTATGGCCGACGATTTTAATTTACGCTTTATTCTGGATGTTAACAAGTTAACGGGACCAAATTTCATGGATTGGTATCGGAGTGTAAAATAGTTTTATATTATGAGAAGATAGCGTATGTCCTGGATACTCTGCTTCCTGTTGTCCCTTTGGAAGGGCAAGATGGGCATGTCGAGTTTGACTGGCAAGCCCGTAGACAGCACCTAGCGGACAATGAGCAGGCAGTATGCATATTGCTCACGTCTATGTCCGTGGAGCTTCAGCGTCAGCATGAGCATATGGATGCTCCCTCCATTATCTTGCATCTGCAAAGAGCTTTATGATAAGCAAGGGAGGGCTGAGCGGTTTGAAACCTCCAAGAAGCTGTTTAGCTGCAAGATGGCTGAGGGAACTATGGTTAAACCGCACGTCCTTAAGATGATTAGGCTTATAGAGAAGCCATCTTCTCTTGGTTTTATCATGGACCATGAGCTGAGTGTTGACTTAGTCTTGCAATCCTTGCCACCTTCCTTTAATGTCTTTGTCGTCAAATTTTATATGAACAAAGTGGAGACAACACTCCCTGAGTTGTTGAGTCTCCTGACCACTGCTGAGGGTACTGTTAAGAAGAACAAGACCCAAGCTCTTCTGATTGGTGGGCCCTCTAAAGCCAAGGGTAAGGGTAAGTCTATAGTGACAGACAAGTTCAAGCTCAAGCCCAAGAAGAAGAAGGCCAAGGGAAAAGGAAAGGAAAAATCTAAGGATACTACTACTGCTGTTTGTTTCCATTGTTAGAAGGAATGACATTGGAAGAGAAACTGCCCATTGTACCTTGCAAGCCTCAAGGGAAAGAAGCATGGTGATGTTTCTACCTCTGTTATTTTCACTATAGAAAATAATTTTTAAAGTGTTGATTCAACTTTATAGGTATTGGATACTGGTTGTGGTTCATTTGCAATTTGTTGCAGGTACTAAAGAATCCTAGGATGTTGGCGAAGAACGAGGTAAATCTCCGTGTCAGGAATGGAGCAAGTGTTGCTGCATTAGCTATAGCAGATGTGGACTTTGTTTTGCCTAATGGTCTTTCTTTACATTTGAATAATTGTTTCTATGTTCCATCTATTTTTCGAAACATTATTTCTATTTCCCGTTTAGTACAATTTGGTTTTCCATTTTTAATTAATGATGGCAAGTTTTCCATCATTATGAATTATATTGTTTATACTTACGCATCACGAGTGAATGGATTGTATGTTTTGGATCCAGATTCAATAGTGACATTCTTAGCATTCAAGCTAAGAAGCCAAGGTGATCCTATCTTTGGCATTGTAGGTTGGGACACATCAATGAGACAAGATTGTTTAGATTCCATCAAGATGGTTATCTAAATTCAATGGATTTTGAATCCTATGGGCCTTGTGAATCTTGTTTGGTTGGTAAAATGACGAAGACAAAGATTAATAATCTTGCGAGTCATAAAGCCAATGAGTTAATGGAACTCATTCATTCTGATGTTTGTGGGCCCATGTTTACCTAAGCTAGAGGAGGACACTCCTACTTCATCACCTTCACTAATGATAAGTCTAGGTACGAATATGTGTATCTTGTGAGACACAAATTTGAGGCCTTCGAAAAATTCAAAGAGTTTAGGAATAAAGTGGAGAAACAACTTTTGGAAAGATTATTAAGACACTTCGATCTAATCGAGGTGGTGAATATCTGAGTCAAAAGTTTCAAGATTATCAAAGAGAGAATGAGACTCTCTCACAATTGATGACTCCTTACATACCACATCAAAATGGTGTGCCGGAGAGGAGAAACTGAACCTTGCTAGACATGGTATGGTCTATGATGAGTGGTACGAAGCTCCCAAAATTGTTTTGGGGATTTGTCCTTGATACGACGGTAAACCTTCTTAATAGGGTTCCTTCCAAATCTGTTCTGACTACTTCGTATCAAATATGGAGGGGCAGGAAGCCTAACTTGAGTTATCTCAAGGTGTGAGGTTGTCCAGCTTATCTCTAGACCCTAGCACCTAACAAGTTAGGGGCTAGGAGCACTTTGTGCTACTTAGGCTATCCCAAAGAAACTAAGGGATACTGCTTTTACTACCCTGAGGACCAAAAGGTGTTTGTGTCCAAGAATGCTACCTTTCTTGAGGAGGATCTACTATGTCAAGTAGATAGTGGGAGTAAGGTAGAACTTGAAGAAATTCAAGACCTACAAGAATAGATAACAAAGCCCAAGTCTGTTGATCAGGCGATGCCTCAACCAAAGGCTGTAGACACCAGCCCTGTAAGAGTGCTATGGTTAGTCATCTACCTGAGATGTATGGATTTATGATTGAGAATCAGCAAATTGTTGAGGATGATGAACCTAATTCTTACATTGAGGCGGTCAAGGATGTTGACTCCTAAGAATGGAAAGTAGCCATGGAGTCTAAGATAAATTTGATGCATCAGAATAAAGTATGGACCTTGGTTCCACCACCTTTGAGAATCGTTCCTATTGGGTGCAAGTGGGTCTCCTAGAGGAAGACTGATGCTGATGGCAACATCCACCCCTATAAAGCTAGGTTGGTAACGAAGGATTACCGTAAAAGGCACATAATTGACTTTGAGGAAACCTTCTCGCCTGTTGCTATGATCAAATCTATTAGGATCTTGTTGGCTATAGCTGCATATCATGATTATGAAGTTTGGCAAATGGATATCAAAACCACCTTCTTGAATGGGTTCTTGAAGGAGGAAGTGTATATGACACAACCTGAAGGTTTTGAATCCAATGGCCAAGAGCATATGGTATGCAAACTTCAGAAGTCAATTTATGGGTTTAAGCAAGCTTCCAGGAGCTGGAATCTTCATTTAGATGAAGTTGTTAGCGATAACAACTTTATCAAGAATGAAGATGAACCATGTGTTTACAAGAATGTTAGTGGGAGTGTTGTTGTTTTCCTTGTGCTATATGTAGATGACATATTGCTAATTGGAAATGACATTCCCATGTTGCAATCCACAAAGATTTGTTGTCAGAGAACTTCACATGAAGGATATGGGAGAGGCAACCTATATATTGGGTATCAAGATCTATAGAGATAGATCCAAGAGGTTGTTGGGATTATCCCAATCCACGTACATAGAAAAGATGCTAAAGAGGTTTAGCATGGATGGGTCAAAAAGAGGTTTTCTTCCTGTCAAAGGCTATGTGTCCTAAGACACTGGCCTAAAGGGAACGCATGGAGAGGATTCCATATGCATATGCAATTGGATCCATCATGTATGCCATGCTATGTATAAGACCAGATGTCTCTTATGCTTTGAGCATTACGAGTCGATACCAAGCTGGCCCTGGAGAGGATCACTGGACGGCCATAAAGATGATCCTAAAGTACTTAAGAAGGACTAAGGATCTATTTCTTGTTTATGGTGGCAGTGATGAGCTTAAAGTGAAGGGATTCACTGATGCTAGCTTCCAAAGTGACAAAGATGACTGTAAATATCAGTCCGACTTTGTCTACACCTTAAATGGTGGAGCAATTTGTTGGAAGAGTTCTAAACAAGAGACCATCGAGGCAGAATACATAGTAGCTTCAGAAACTGCTAAGGAGGCAGTATGGATCAAGAAGTTCTCACTGAACTTGGAGTGGTTCCAAGAATTGTTGATCCAATACCTATGTATTGTGACAACACAGAGCGATAGCTCAGGATAAGGAACCCTGATTTCATCAAAGGTCCAAGCGTGTGCTCTGCAAGTATCACCTCATCCAAGAAATCATTGAAAGGCTGGAAATAAAGATGGACTACATTCCCACCAATGACAATTTGGCCGATTCTCTGACGAAGGGTCTCTCTCAGAGAAAGCATGATAGTCATTATGAGTCTTTAGGTTTGACATGTCGACCTGATTGACTCTATGCCAAGTGGGAGATTGTTAGTATATAGGTGTCCTAGAGACAATCTATTTCATCAGATGAACACTTTTTGCTATTTAGTATTTCATGGTTAATAATTTTAGCAAACTTTATCTTTATCATATTTATGTCTCGCCTATATTTTATAGTAATATACGTTTAAAGATAAAGGCCATAGGAATAAAACATGTGCTCTTTCGAGGATCAATGATAGGGATCATGATAGTAAGGACTCAAGGACACTAAATTTCTATTACCGAAAATGAGTTCCTAGTCTTGAATCACCAAGAAAGGGCATTGGTGATCTCAAAAAGGACTAGTATGACATCTTCTACTTGTATAGAGACACAAGATAGTGATGGAGTGCTTTTAGTTAAATATTTTTCTATCCTTATTAGCTTATTTGACTTCTCTTGGACTTTTATTTTTCCATTCTAATTCAGTTTTTGTCTTAGACAAGTAAGTGGGCTTAATTGCTAATTGTAGCGTATTTTTAGATTTTATGCTCACTTGACCTATCTGCCTTGTATAGGACCTACAGAGCTCTATAGAACTCCGAATGGAGCGTTCTAGTAGTCCCTAGAAAGATAACGAAAAGATCTACAAGCTTGTCAAAATAAGCCAAGGCTAATTCTGCCATTTGGATGGTCATTTTGGGCTTCAAAATCAGAATCACTGCACTTATATTTTGGGCTGCGAGTTTGATTTTTATGGTTGTAAATAGTAAATAATTAGAATTGATGGGTTTGTTCATGGCCCATTCTTTCCTTCAGACTTAGTCACTATATTTTAGTGACATTGGAGAGACTTAGGAGGACATTACATTAGCAAAAACAGTTTTTACATTTCTCTTTTTAAGTTTTTAGAATCAAAACCCTTGCTTTTATTTTCTCTCAACTGTTCTTCCTTGTTCTTCATTTTCGTTATACTGTTCTTCCATTTTCGTGCACATTTCATGAGGGATTCATTGATGATGATCATGGAAGGCTAAATAATCAATTAATCCAAGGATCCAACCCAAGCAAAAGGAGAATTTGAGTTCTTGTTTGATATTTCGAATTTTATTTGAATGTTCACTTTCTTCTTCAATTACTATTCTATTTTCATGATTATGAATGTGTTTAGGATTGAGAGCGGATTAGGTTATGGATTTATTTCCTAATTTTAAATATTAATCACAGATTAATTGGATGATATTTCAGTTAGGGTTGTAGTTTCAATTAATTTAGGGGTTAATTGAATTGCTTCTAATGAGATTGAAGGAACTTTCATAATAGGATAAATTTCTAAGAACAATGATGATTCGAATAGCTTGGTGTGGTGAATTGGATTGATGCTTTAAATCTATTTTACATTACCTCTTTTCAATTCTGTTAGTTTCTGCATTGTTCTTTAATCATAGTTTATGTTTTTGCAATTTTACTTAACGCATATAAACTGTTCGATAAAAATCCCCCTTACTGTTATTAGTGAGTTGAAGTTAGAACCATATTGATAGTGTCTCTGAGTCGACCTAGATTAATCATGTGCTACAGAATCAGTGTAGTTAAATTGTTTTGGAGCGCTACGGCAAATGCTTATCAGGTAGGGACCTCATGGAATATAGGCATGATGATGTCTTAGCTGATGTCGTGGGTGGATCTATTGGAGAACAGATGACACCGAACTGACCCGCCGAGAGACTCCACAAGAATTGTTTAAAATATCATTGGATTTGTAAAGTTTCTCATCATTTGGTAGTGCGGATCATCCTAGACTTGATGATGTCATCGAACACTATGTCCTAGGGTTATACTTTGATTGTACAACTATATCAACCAGAAATTGGGGAGAACAATGTACTCTTGGTTATAACTTGAATACATGAGTGAAGATGGACATGCCGAAAGGACTCATAGTTCCTACAAGGGATTAGTCGTTCACAAGACCGGTAGGGCTTGGTTAACCTCTAGTTGACTTGGGAATCTATGCATAGTAAGATATCATCAAGAGTCATGATCTGTCTTAGAGTCAATAGAAGGGGATTCCTAGTTATGTGAAAAGTTATATTTAGTCAACTAAGAGAGATGATACTCTATCCTTGCTCTCTACTAAATGTGAATGACAATATGAGGGATAGTGCCAACATGGTATCCAAATCAGAAAGGTAGATAACTTGATAAACTCAATTAGTTCTGGGGCCGCAGAGCATTGCTAGTATCTTATGTGGTCATTAAATGAATTGGGCCCATTAAAGGAGTTTAATTGGTCCAAATTCATTTATGTCAGTGACTAATTGGACCTAATGGGTCATAAATTGAATTTGAATTTAAATTTTAAGTTTGAAATTTAAATTTGAATTTTGAATTGAAAAGGTTAGGTTGTAAGGATAATTGTGAATTATCCAAAACTATATCCAATAAAGATTGGATAATGCTTCTTCCAACAACTTTTTTTATTTTAATTACTAATTTAAATAAAATAGTTAATCAACAACCAAAGGGATAGGATGATGTAAGGTTAAATTTCGAATTCTAGATTCTTGGGCTGATTTTGAGTGATTGAGTTAGGATTGTAATTCCAATAAGATCACAAGATAATAGGCTCCTAGGATAAAAAACACTTCATTCTTATGTTATGTGCTAATATCTTTAAAAGAACAAAAGTTCTTGTTTTTATTTCTTCTTCATCATCTTCTCTTTGCCATTGTTGCAACCTTACCTAATCTCATGACAGCTTTTGTCTTGAGAAATGAACCAAACACTTGAAGCCTCCACCTTGCCATTTCCTAGCAAGCAACCAAGTGAAGGAAGTTCTCTCAAGCATTAAAGGTACAATTGTGTGGATCACCATTGGAGGGCCATCATCCTTTTGGAAGCCTTTCAAGCGATCAAAAAGGTATTTTTGAAACCCCTAGCATTTTAATGAGTAGATTCAAACAAGTTTCATGAGGACCATAAGGAGTTATGGGTTCTGCAACGAAGAACAAAATAGAAATTTTTTTTCCACCCTCTTGAACATGTTCCATGAACATCATGGAATATGCATACTTACTTCCAAGTCTCACAATCGCATCGTAGCCACTTCTAGTGGACTAGACATCACAACCAAAAGATTTTCTAACTCATAGTTAAAGATCCAACACACAACAGGGACTCCCAAAATGTTATATTCTATTCTTGGAGAGGTTCCCACAATAAAACAAACAATCAAAGCCAAACAATAGAAGACACAACTAACCTATTCCCCATAGATTTATTCCCAAAAGATATGATCGGATCTGATACCATAAATGTAACGACCCATCGCTGCTACATGATAACTCAAAAACTAATAAGACAAAAGACTAGTAAACTTTTTGTGTTTGGAGGGCCATAGCTAAAACACAAGGTAGCCAGATAAAGCATCGTATGATACATATACACAACTGAAAATATCATGTGCCCTATGGCACTCCAACATAACATGATTATATACAACATTAGAGCAACTCAAATCTCCTTAGAACATGCACATAAACCTAAGAAACTCTATAAGGATAAACTACATGATTATATACAACATCATAACAACTCAAATATGCTCAGAACATGCACATAAGCCTACATAACTCTATAAGGATAATCTACATAAGCTCTGAGCTAGTTAACACTACACATAACTTTAAAGCGGAAACATAAACAAATATTGCATCTTCACATCCAGATATGCATATCCATGAAGTCTCCTGAGACACAGTGCCACCTCCTAACCATTTGTTACCCACTTACTTTAGATACATGATCATCACAAGCACGAACCACATGTGCAACAACACAAGGGCAAGCTTACCAAAGCAAGCATACTAAAATAGAATACAACTTACAATTTACAATTTATAGAATTCATATGTGAAGCATAAATCTTCCATAACATGCATAACTCATATGTAAAGCATATGCAAGCTCTATCACTGAAGATTGAAACACTCATAAGAGCTCAAGATTAAGTCCCCATTACTACACCTTCATTCCTAATTTATGATAAATGTGTGATTATGTATGGGGCAGGAGAATACATTATTGATGATAAGCTAGTTGCAGCCATGGATGAGATCAACTTTGATGCGGGAGGAAACAATTCTTACAATCAATACCCTAGCAATTTCAATCAAGGACAAGACTTTAGGAAGGGTCAGAGCGTGTTTGACTCAACCCATGAATAATTAAAGGCCTAGACAAGAAGAGAGACAACCTGTTAGATACAGGGGGAGCTTGAAGAAGATCAAGATGTTGAGGCTCTTAGTCTTGAATAAGTTTTAGCTTTTACATGTCATTCAATTGAATGCATATGTAATCTTTAGATGTCTAAGAGTTTCATCTTATGATCCATTGCATTGCATAAACATCACTCATTGGCTTGCATTCATAGCTTTCATAAAAGCACATGTTTTGTGAAAAAGCTTTAAGTTTTCATGATTGCATAAAAGACAAGTGTTCAAGGCTTAAGTTTTGAAAAAAACTATTTTGCACTGCTCTAATCGATTACAAGCTTATGGTAATTTATTACTTAAGCTTTGATGAAAACTTTAATCGATTACAATGATGTTATAATCAATTACACTGTACAATCACAGAATAAGTCATCCTATGATAATCGATTATGATTTAGTGGTAATCAATTATTTGGTACATTTTTGAAACAAGACTTCCTCTGATAATAGATTACATGGTGAATTAATCGATTACTTTGCTCATGAATTTTTTTCACAAAGTTCAAGAACACTTTAATTGATTAAATGTGTTATTAATCGATTACATAAGTGAAATTAATCGATTACATTGACGATTTAATCGATTACATTCAGTTACAACAATTTTCTATAAATAGTTGTTGGGTATTTTGAAAATAAACAAATCACTACACAACGAAAAATACATAGATTTCAAAAGCTTTCTGAAGAGTGAAAACATACTTTGAGCCACTGAACTTTTGCCCCACAAATTCTAAATCTACATGTTACTTTTAAAGATTTATTCTTGGGCAAGATTCTAAAGAAGTTCTTGGAGAGATTGCTCTGAAATTTGTTTTCATTCAACATGGATCAAGTTTGGTAAACTATATGCATTCATATACGTTGGATCATCAGGTTGTCTCTCTCCATTAAACTTTATTTGTAATTCATTTTAGAATTTTAGTTTGATGTAACTATTACAATACATTTCTTAAGGCTTGTCTAGAGTAGGTTTCTTTAGATGGAAGAATAGAGAGGGAATTCTCTATGTCTTGATCACTAAGAGTCTAAGGGAGTTAGATTTCTGATCTTAATCTAGGTTTGATTAAGAGTGATTGTTATAAGCTTGTAAGAAAATAATATTGTGAATAGTGGAACTCTAACTAAGTTGTTAGAAGAAACTGGATGTAGTTTTTCAAGGGTGAGAAGTGAACCAGTATATTTCTTGGTGTTGAATACTTTCTCTTTATGTCTTCATGCTGTCATTAATTGTCATTCATTATGATAATCTTTTCAGAATTAACATAAATATATTTTCAGCTATTGCTTTCATTAAAGTTTGGTATTTGATTGACTGAAAGTTATCAAAGGGTGTTTTTGTGATACGATTATTAATACTCTAATTGTTTTACAGATTTTAAAATACCAAGTTTAAACCAATTCACCCCCTCTTGGTTATTTTGTGTGTTCATACTGTTTTCAATTGGTATCAGAGGAGGTTCTTGAGTGTTATTCAAGATCATTATCTTTTTTCAAAAAAATGAATACCACACAAATTACCTTTATAGAGGGTGCCTCTCTCAATCGTCCTCTGACGTTTGAAGGAGAACATTTCAATTTTTTGAAAAACAGAATGCAGATATTCACTCAATCAAATGACCCTGGTGCATGGAATGCAATAGAAAAAAGTCATTCAATTCCAATAAAAACTCTTGATAATGAAATAATTCCCAAAGAATGGGATGAGATGACAGATGCAAAAAAGAGAGTAGTTCAATACGATTTCAAAGCAAAGAATATGATAACTTTTGCATTATCCTCTGATGAATTTTTCAGGACTGTTATGTGTAAGAGTGCGAAGGAGATATGGAAAATGTTGGAAATTACTCATGAAGGTACAAATGAAGTTAGAAGATTAAGGAAGCATGACTTGATTCATGAGTATGAGACGTTCAAGATGAACACAACTAAAAACATATCTCAACTCCAAATAGAACATGCATTCATCCATAATATTAATTTCCTTGTTAGTAAGATTGATGAATCATGGTTGTGGCATAGGAGAGCTAGTCACATTAACATGCATCACATGAACAAGCTTATTAGAAAAGACTTAGTCATTGGTTTATCTAAACTTAAGTTTGAAAAGGACAAACTATGTGATGCTTGTCAAAAGAGGAAACAAACCAAGATCTCTTTTCAAAATAAAAACTTTGTTTTCACCTCAAGACCCCTGAATTGCTTCACGTGGATTTGTTTGGTCCTTCTAGAACTATGAGCGTAGGAGGTACTATGGGCTTGTAATATTTGATGACTATTCTAGATTCACATGGACTTTGTTTTTAAGATCCAAGAGTGATGTTTTCATTGTATTCAGAAAATTAGCCAAGCTTGTTCAAAATAAAAAATGAAGCAAAATTATCTCAATAAGAAGTGATCATGGTAGTGAATTCCAAAATGAGCATTTTGAAAAGTTCTGTGAAAAAAATGGAATCAACCACAATTTTTCAACTCAAAGAATACTTAGCAAAATGCTGTTGTGGAAAGGAAAAATAGATCCCTTGAAGAAGGAGTAAGAACTTTTCTTAATAAGACAAATTTGCCAAAACATTTTTGGACTGATGTTGTGAATATTGTTTGCTACACTTTGAATAGATTACTCATAAGACCCATTTTAAAGAAAACTCCTTATGAACTATACAAAGGTAGAAAACCAAACATTTCTCACCTAAGAGCATTTGGTTGTAAAAGTTTTGTTTTAAATAATGGAAAGAAATCACTTGGCAAGTTTGATGCAAAGGCTGATGAAGCTATCTTTCTTGGATATTTATTACAAAGCAAAGCATATAGAGTCTTCAATAAAAGAATTTTATGCATGGAAGAATCAGTTTATGTTATTTGTGATGAATCTAACTCCTCAAAAGAGGAAAAGAGTTGTGATAATGATGCAGGTCCTATAGAAGATTATGTCAAAATCAATGGACCAAATGAGAAGGAAAAGGATGAACTATATGAAGAAATAGATCAGTCAACACATACTCAAAAGCCTAAGGACTGGAGAACAACAAAAGACCTCTCTCTTGACAACATAATTGGTGAAGTGACTAAGAGAGTATCTACTAGATCTTTACTCGGAAATTTATATTGTGATATGACTTTTGTTTCTCAAATACAACCTAAGAACATTGATGAAGTTTTACTTGATGAACATTGGATGCTTGTCATGCATGATGAACTTAATCAGTTCAAGAGAATTGAAGTTTCGAAACTTGTTCCTAGACCTTCTTTTCACAAACCTATTGGCACCAACTGGGTTTTTAGGAACAAACTTGATGAAAGTGACATCATAGTCAGAAACAAAACTAGATTGGTTGCAAAAGGTTACAACCAAGAGGAAGGTATTGAATATGAATAGAACTATGCTCCATTAGTAATGTTAGAGATCATTAGATTACTGCTTGCATTTGCATGTATAATGAATTTCAAACTATTCCAAATGGATGTAAATAGTGTTTTTCTTAATGGATATATTAAAGAGGCAATATATGTTGATCAACCTCCAAGTTTTGTTGATGTTAAACATCCAAACCATATTTTTAAACTAAAGAAAACTCTTTATGGATTAAAGCAAGCTCCTAGGTCCTAGTATGAAAGATTGAGCAACTTCTTACTTAGTCAATCCTTCATAAGAGGACAAGTGGATAAAACATTGTTCATCAAGAAATTTGTCAATGATATCTTATTGGTTCAAATATATGTTTATGATATTGTTTTTGGTTCAACTAATCAGTCCTTGTGCAAAGAATTCTCAATCTCTATGTAGAATGAATTTGAAATGTTTATTATGGGAGAATTAACATTCTTTTTTGGACTTCAAGTGAAGCAAATGAAGAATGAGACATTTCTCAGTTATACTAAGTATTTCAATAAATTGATCAAGAAATTCAACATGAAAAAAAGCAAATATCCTGCAACTCCTATGGCAAACTCAAATTTCCTTAATTCAGATTAAAAATGCAAGAAGGTTGATGAGTCAAAATATAGAGGGATGATTAAATCACTGTTGAGGAGATCTAAACTCTCCCAGTGTTGTAATTTCCAATCCAAAGTTGAAGTACCTCTCATAAACTTTGCCTCCTTCCTATTTTGACAGTGACATTACAATCTCAGCCGCTCCTCAATTGATACATGCCTCTTACTATATCAATTAATTATCCATTAGAGAATTTCACTATTATTAATAATTCCATGTGACTATAATATTTTATTACCACTCTTCCTCTTCTTCTTGTAAATTTTTTTAATGCGTGGTTTATAATAAATGTTCACAAGAGAAAGAGCGGGTAGAGGAAAATTTAGTAGAAAGCACTAAAATAAAGTAAGAAACTTTACAATAAAATAGAGAAATTACATGAACTTCTTTTTCCCTTATTCCCGACACGAGTCAAATAGAAAATGAGATCTCACAATCTTTGAAAGACACACTGTCGTAAACTCGTGACTTTTTTTTTAAGATGAATTCAAATGACATTGCTAATTAAAGAGAGACAATTCCACGTATTCTTTTTATGCAGGACTAAAGAGCCAATTCTGAATAACTAACAGTGATATTTAATTTCTTACTATATTAATAATTTAATAAGATGATAGTAGTAAAAAGAATACTGATATTATTGGCTTTGAAATTCTATAATAAACACATGCAGTAGTATATTCTAAATTCTATATTGCAGTAGTTGTCAGAAATTTAATTTAATTTATATGATGCTAAGGTACTCTATAGTTGCATGTTTTGATAACTAACAAATATCTAATATTTGAAAACTTGGATAAGCCATAGCTTTAGAAATTTTATGCTTTACAATAAAAGAGGAACAAGGAGCAGAAACAAAATTTAGCCATAAAAACCATGTGGGGGCAAAAGGATAAAATGTATACAGTTATTGATCAGTACTTGTAGCACTAATGGTTAAATATGTTCCATAAGTGGTTAATAGTGTCATGAGGTTATTGAAACATCTAAAATGGTGGTTAACTTTGTCTCACAGTTGATTAAGTGGAAATGAATGTGTATATAATTATCAATCAGCACTTGTGCGACTTATGGTTAAATATGCCTCACAAGTGGTTGATAGTGTCATGAGGTTATTAAAATTTCTAATGGTAGTTAACTTTACCACACAACCTAATAAAATAAATGAATGAGATTGTATACAATTATTAATATGTACATTCAACACTAATGGTTAAATATTTCTCATAAGTAGTTAGTAGTGTCTGAGGTTATTCAAATGTCTTATTGAAATTGTCTTAAAAGCGATAAGCTGTCCAGGTGGATGCTGGGTAGACAATTCCCAGTGGGACATTGATAATTTTTCCAAGTTGAAGCATCTAGAGATTTGAGTGCAGGTTGTGGGGCACTTTACTTTCTCAGTAACATACCTAACAGAGAAATTGAACCTATCAGTCAATTTGAAATAAATTACCAGTGTCAGAAACTTAAACTGGCAAATAAAATCTTAGGGGAACGAAGGCATTGAAACACATGTAGTCATTTTATATGTGGGAATTAGGATAATAATAGAAAATTAAATTGCCTTCTTTAACTACATTTTCAATTTTATAACTAAGGTAATATATGTTATAAAAAGCAAGGTACTTTTTATGTTATTGTAAAAAATTCATAACTTCAGTCCATGTTTTACCTTCTTTATGAAGGCATTGAAACACATGCAGGCACTAAGAAAGAAACCTCTCCTTTTCTATAACTTCCTGTGACAAGAATCATACCTTCCCCTTTCTTTTTCTCCCATTTATTTGGGTTCTATTCTATCATATAATTATTAAAAAAAACATAAATGGAAAGAGTTCATAAACTTAACTTTCTTCTTCCATGCAGCTTGCAAACTATGCATATTGGATTACCTATGCTCATTTTATTGGTCATAATGCAGTAGGTTTATATCTTATATGAAACAATTTCTTAATAGTTTTTTTTTTTCTCAAATACTAATACGGCCTTTGTTTTCTTGCCTGACAGTATTTGAAGCTTGTTCAATATGCTACTCATCATGTACTTAAGAGGTTTGTTGGTAACTTTTACTTTTGGTTTTTTTTTTTTTAAAGTAAAAATAACAAGTTTATTTATTCTTGTTTACATTCAAAATAAGTTGCATGCTTAATGTTTGCAGAGTTATTGAATTTCTATGTCTGAAAATGGTACAAGGTCTCATCAGATGTTGGCATTCCATCCATAGTTGATTAGTTCTTTTACACGTAGTGACTTAGTTCTATAATTAAAAAAAGTATTACTATTATTGTTGCACAGTGCAAAAGGTTTATTAAATTTTTCTTTCTATATGGGAAATAATTCATTCTTATTTTTTGGCTTCAATTCATGCAGTTTCCCATAAGAATAATGTAGTATTACTAATACAAGAAAAGTTATTTTATATCACACACATATATACTCCTAATAATAACAACTGCCTCCATTCCATCAGTGGGTTGGATCTAATATTTTCTATGAATAACTGCTATAATGCAGTTTCTAATACAAAACTAGCACAAAATTACTACTACAAGGTAATGTAATTTTATATCAAGTATATTCCTAATAATAATTGCCTTCAATCCATCAATGGATCCAACCTAACCCATTTGGATATCAGTTCCCAACACTCAATCCAATTTCTGCCTTTCATATTTTGAAAAGAAGTTGGGATTCTAAAGCTTGTTGATTCAAGTATCTTGAACTAAAAACTTTGCCATGCTATAAATACACCATAACACCACCACTGGAAGTGGACACTAAAAAACAATATGTCGCACCAGTATTTTAACATTACAAAGACACTTTGCAAAGTCATCTTAGAGATTTGTTTAAAAATTAAGAAAGAAAAGCATAAAACAAACACAACTTATTTTAAAAAATAAGCATCCCTCTTACAATTTCTATAAGCAGCATCATGTTTTTTAATTCTATATTCAAGCATATTCTACATTCTAAATACCATAGTCTATTCTTTGCCCAAACCACATAGCGCAACATACCAGATTTAAAATCAATTTGAGATATGATGAATTATACCTTACTAACAACAACACTTCTTGAATCGCCAGTATCCTGCTCAACATTCTCTTCCTTGAAGTAACCAGGCCTTGGTGATACATTCTTGGAGGAACTTGGTGATGAATCAACACTACAAAAAAATGATATGTTTGTGGCGGTATATTTGTAGCGGTCTCAATAAACCACTAAAAAAATTATAATTTTTTATTAAAAAAAAAAAAAAACTAAGGATCCCACCAACCACGTGGGTCACCAATTTAAAAATTTTAAGTATAATTTTTAATTATATTTCAACAGACTACTATATATATATTTTTATAAAATTGCAATTCAAAACTACAGCACTAGGGTTCGAAACGAAAGAGTTTTCTCAATCTCAATCTCTTGTGACTTTTTGGTTTAGGAATTCATCAATATTGCTTATGCAGAAAGAATTCTACAGTGCCCTTCAATAAGGTAACGGTGTCTCATGTCATGTGAGCTTCACTTCGTTTCTCTTTTCTTTCACTTCGTTTCACTCTGTAATCATTCGTGCTTGTGTTTTTGCTTTTTCTTTTGTGTATGCTTTTGATTGATTTGGTGTAATTTGGTAGAGTGAGTGAGGCGTAGTATTTGAGCGAAGAATGATGGGTAAAGCGAGGGAAGGTAGTTTTGAGCGTGGGTCCATAGTTGATTTAGGTTAGTGGTTTGAGATGGGTTGGTTTTGGTAGTGTTATAGTAGAATTAAAATTACATTTCTTTTTTATCATTCTGATGCATTCTAAATCTCTGCCATAAATCTCGAGATTTATTGCATCAATGATTAAGATTTTTGAGAGATGAGGGTAATAGGATGGTGGGGTCAAAACCTTATCGGTTCCAGGTGTTGGCTCAGGTGGTGGGGTCGGCTGCTGGTTATTGCCCAAACCAATGTACAATGTCACTGACAAACAAGTGGATCATTCTCCATCTTCTATTTTTTTTTCTTTCCTTTTCAATTTTTTTTTTCTTTTAGCCCTTTTAAATTGAGCAGTTGCTAGAATCACAGAAAGATCCATGACGAGTCTTAATGACCCTACTGCTATGAATGAATTCTGAATTTGGTTATTCTTATGAATTTTGTGTTTGACAAACTTGCAAGAGGAGTTTTGAGTGTCGAAGTGTTTTGTGGCTCAAACCAAAAGAAAGAAAAAAGAAGCATTAATAATAAAGTAGGTTGTATGATCAGTGAACCCCTGGGTTTTTGTTGGGATACCCAGTTTTGTCAAGGTAAGAAAGAACACAAATAGGGATCTCTTTTTGTTTTTCTCTCATTTTGTACTTTGTAAACATTTAAATAAAGTACATCTCTCTAATTTAGTGAAATTGCCAAGGTATGCTCTTTCCACTGCTTATAACATCATAACTAATGTTCTTTTGGTTGATGATATTGGAGTTGAAGGCCTGGAACACACAAAATTTATCGGAGCTAAGTCTTAATGGCCCTTGTGGACAAGTTTATGTGAAGTTTGCTTTGTTGCCTAATTCTGTATTTTGTAACGTCTTTTTTGCAGATCCTGAGCAGATAAAAATGAGAACAGAGCTTGCAAGGCCTCTGCAACAGCTTCAAGATAGTGCAAGAAGGATAGCTAAGGTAGGTGTTTTTTCACTTAACCTGAATTTATGTTATGAATTAAAATATAAATGGTATCACCCTTTTGTCACATATACAACATGAATGCAAATTGGATATAAATGTGAATGAGTATGTGGAATAATATTTTTGGCTTGAATGCCTTGAAACAATATCTTATTTATTATTCTAATTTGAAATAATTAAATCAATTTATAATTAATAGTGAATTTTACCTAGAGACTACTTAACAATTTAATGAAATCTAACATATCAATTAATTACAAATAAGTTGGATATGATGTTTAAAATAACTTTATAAAAAGTTAATATTTTTATCATATATAATACTATATGTGTAAATTAATAGCAATGTAATACGTCCTAACACTAACACTGGTAGAGTGCATTTTAATATCCTTTCACATGATGATGATATATCTTGTCCCTTATTCACATCGTAAGCACTTCACCTAATTAATTATATGACTAGTTTTTACTTTAATTTTAATATCCTTTATTTCTTTTAAAGAAATTTCTATGTTCAAGCATAATTAATTTTATATATTGCTTGTTCCACGTTGTAGCTTCCTGAATTGAAGACTCAAGCAATTATTATAGCAGACCATTTGCCTTTACCTCTGTAACATAACTTTATATTTTTGTTAAAAAATGATTTTTTCTTTGAATTTTAATTGAATGTTTACTTATGTTATTTGCAACAATTAAAGAGTATATATGGACATATGCCACTATTGAGTTTGCACTTGTGGCTTTAACGTGCATCTATTTTATAATATGGTGAGTATGAATGTAGATATCTCTTGTTCATTATTTCAGGAATGATGCTAGATGAATCAAAGGCATAATAATGACTATTATTTCAAGATTTTCATATTAATAACCGCCATGATTAATCTGTTACTTCTGCCTCCTTGGTTGCAAGTTACAGCTTTGAATTAATCTGGTGCTTCATGCGTTATCCTTTGTGTTCTTCTGGAATAGAAGTGTTAAGATGTCCTCTAGATATAATGGTTATTGGTCAAAAGACTCTTGGTCCAAAGAATGAAGAATTTTTTTATAGTTTATATGTTGTTAGGCTTTCTAATTATGTTTTTTCTTCTTCTACACTACAAAAAAATAGTATAGAATAATGCATAAGCTTCCTTAGAAGAATTGTTGGTTGGCTGCGTATATATATTATGAGAGAGGGAGTCAGAAAAGGAACCTTCTCCTGGTTATTGTATATGTCCCTATGATTTAGCTTTCTCTTTGTTCTTATAACTTAAAACATCTTATTGATATAAGCATATTTTTCTTGAACAAAGATTATATAATATTTATATTATATGGTTCAATATGAAAAGATATTGAAGTTGATCTCAAATGCTAAGAGTGAGGGTGCAACCATTTTAACTGGTGGATCTCGCCCAGAGGTATGATTATACATTTATACTTGCTTTGAAGGTGTGTCTTGGTTATGTGCTTCTGCAATTGTTGTGAGAATTGATTTTTTTTCTTTCTCAAATTCAATGGCAACATCTAAAGAAGGAATTCTTTGTTGTGCTAACAGTCATAACTTTTGTTTCCTGAAAATCGGGATTTGTACAATTTTCTATCATACTTTCATTTGCTCAAATACTATTTTGTTTCCTAAAATCGGGATTTGAATGTGGTGCTCAACATTTATCTAATCAGGTGACGATGATGAGGTCAAAGAGAGGGAAAACAAGCAAGAATACAACCTACTCTGTGATTGGATAAAACATGGAGAGGTTAGTCATTACCTCATTGGCTTTACAAGTCATTCTTCTGGATCACAAACAGTTTATCATACTCTTGACATAAGGCTCATACAATCTTCAATTACCATTTCTTCAGACTAATGAAGGCACAAGCCCTTGGGGACACTGCAAGTTTAGAGTTTATGAGGGGAGGAGACTATTGGAAATTAATACAGATCACCTTATTATCAAAGACTTAAGTGTAAGTTGACATAAATAGTCATTGCTAACTATATTATATTATTATATAATATCAAATAAGTGTAAGTTGATATAAATAGTCGTTACTAACTATATTATACCAAATCCCTCTCCTCCATTTTTCTTTCTCTTCCCATTATTTGTTAAAATTTAAAATTTCATGTTTTTAATGGAAGTTAAGAATCCATTTAACATCCTAAGCAAACATGGTGTTGGAGACGGAGGTCGCGATTGTGAAGGCGACAAGCCACGATGACGACCTAGCACTACTACAAAAACAGGATTTTAAGACGGTTCTTACACCCCTTTAAAGACGGTTCCAGACCCGTCTTTGTAGCAGGCGACGTTGTAAGCTTAGACATACAAAGACGGTTTAGATTAATTTTTTATTTTTTTTAACGAACCTTCTAAGACGGTTTTGCTCTATAACCGTCTTAGTATGTAGCCATTCTAAGACGGTTATTACCTATAAACGTCTTATTCCTGTTTTTTTTTTTGTTTTTTAATTTTTTTCAGCACCTTCTTAGACGGTTATGCGACTAACCGTCTTAGTATGTAGCCATTCGAAGACGATTATTCCTTATAACCATCTTGGATCCTGTTTTCTTTTTAAAGCTTAATTTTTTTACACCACCTTCTAAGACGATTATGCGTGTAACCGTCTAAGTATGTAGACATTCTAAGATGGTTATTACGTATAACCGTCTTAGATTCTATTTTTATTTTTTTACAGCACCTTCTAAGACGGTTATGGTCTAACCGTCTTAATATGTAGCCATTCGAAAATGTTTACATATAACCGTCTTAGATTCTTTTTTTATTTTTTTATTTTTGCACAGCACCTTTAAAGACGGTTATTACGTATAATCGTCTTAGATTTATAGACTTTTTTTTATTATTTTTATTCCAAATTTATGACACCTCTAGTAGCCATAGCAACAATATCAGCACAAGAGACTTTGTTTCTAAAGATTATTCACCGTAATATCTGTGTAAAATAAATAATTATACATCATGATGAAAGTAAAAAAATCATATATGAGAATTTTGAGGATCTTTATAGTGAAGTAAAATACTGCAAATAACAATTACATGAAAATATTGTGAAGAAAAACATAACTATGCATATTAAAAACATAACTAGGCATTTTCATAGTGAAGTAAACTAATAATTGTGAAGAAAAAAATAACTATGCATATTAAAAACAATATTTAGGAATAAAAATGAAAAAATAACTATGTGAAGAAAAACATTGAGGATCTTCCAAGTCAATCACATCCATTTTCTCTATGATGCATTGAAGTGCAGCTTCAGTACACAAGGCAGCTAGATCAACACCAACATATAACCATGAGTATCCTTGGCTATTTTTTCCAAATCAACCTACAAATGAAAAAATTGCCAATATCTTTGAGGATACAGAAGATTTAAATCAAGCCAAAACATATGGGGAAAGGAGACAAAATAATATAATAGTTATTCTTACAAGACTATACTTATACATTTGTTATTATAAAATAATGATATGATAAGTAGGGTGCAAGTACTATCATGATTCACAAGTCCAAACTATATCCTGGCACCTGTACAAGTCAGCGTGTGCTTCCTTTTTGGCTTGTTTATGTGCCAATAGTTGTTTAAGTGAGTTAAGATTAAGCAAGACAAAGGAATCTCAAATGGCAGCTGTTTGACTCTTGAGGTGCAAATACAGTTTGGTGCAATTTTAAATTTAATTTAAAAAATTGTGTAAATTGCCAAAAAGCCATGAATCTCATCCATAAATATGCATGACTTATATTCAGGTTAACATTTTAAAATTTTTAAGGGTTAACGAGACATTTCGTGCAAATTTATTCATTTTTTAAGACACATTTTATTTTATTTTAAGGGATAACGAGACAGGTTTACTAATTACTACCTACCCCTCTTTACTTTTTATTCTAACTAAATAGAGTAAATTCCTTCCTTTTCTTTCTCTATCTCTCATTTGCCACATAAGCATTTTGTTATACTCGCATTCCATTTGACTATTCCTCATCAACATCATTATTCCTCACGTGGTCAAGCATAGGAAATGTCTAACAGCTAGTAATTATCATAAGCACTAGATTGAATCACAATAGAAATTCTCCAAGATGATTTCTTTGTTATTCAGCATGAAACACAAAATGCAACAACCTGAACTAGAAAGTATACCAGTTAACGTGGACATGCTGCTTGACATATTGATTTAGCTTCGTCTCACAATAAAATAGCAGGTCAAAAAACGTACAACTTTTTTTTTTGGAAAAAAAACATAAAATGATGTTGCTTTGTGGTACGATAATTTCTATAACTAGAACAGAAATCAAATTCAAGTAAAAACTGGCCATAAAAATCCAGAAGCAAGGGAAGTCATTCATACAATCATACTGATTCATCCAGCAATCACTTGATAAAACTACAAGTAAATGAAAAGAGCTTCAATGGGAGAAGGTGGTGTACCTCAGATCATCATCCAATAAGAAAGAATTTGAGGTAAAATTCTGATTGTCCTTGCTGACAATTTTGCTCATTTCACTAACTACCTGTTTACCATATACTGTTTAGAACTCTGAAGAAACTACCATCACAGTTGTATTTTGAATCAATTAAGAACACAACTTGCCTCATTCGACACACTTTGGGTTCCATACTTGTCATCCCAGTACATCTTGCTGATTCGATAGATTTGCCTCACAGTCAATACCTGTTGATGAAATGTATTTAACTTTCTTTTCAATTTTAATATGTTTAGATGAATTGTATATCAAGAATATTGTACTCACTACACATGCATACATATGCTAACAAATGGGGTGAAAGGAATATCTTTGTAGTGAACGAGATCAAACATGTTCGCTTAACAGTGGAAGGAAAGTCATTAACTGTTTGTTTCATATTCTTAGAACAGTCAGACATGAGAGGAGTGTTAATGAAGATACCAGCATAATTGTCTTACTTGAAAATAAAATTTTCAACAAATAAATGAATTACTATTAAAGATCAAATAAATGTAATGGTTAGGGTGCCTAAGGCCTAACTTTAGAATCACGAGTTGTGATGTTTATGTGCCAATAGCTGATAGTGATCAGGAAGAGCTAGATCGGTTCATTGCTAAGATAGAGGATGCAGCAGATAAAGAATATGAAGCTGAAGAGGCAAAAGAAAAAGAAGAGTTTGGAAGAATTTGGTGGAAGATACAGAAGATCAGATGTCACTAGAAATGATGACAACTGGCATGTGATCATTAAATTAAACTTGGGGAAAGGAAATTGGCAGACGTAAGTAGCATTACCAACATTTTGAGCTGTGTAAAGAACTAGTGAAGGATATTGGTATAGTTGTACCTTGAAGTTTTGTGCATCTTAGCAGACAAGATAGCTCTGATATTCACAGCACTACAATTTCATTTCATGTTGTCCCATCCTTATATCTAAAATTAAAAGAACGAGTACCTAGTGGGTAGAAAATGTAGGAAAAGAAAGTAAAAGTATAATGCAAGGAAAATGGTAAAAAAGAAAAATAGGGACTGTGAGAAATTTTACCAGAACTTTGACTTTCTTTTGGCAAAGGTAGAACCTTGAGCATCTTATTGTTGTTTACAACACACCATGGACTTCATAACAATTAAGTAGTTAATATCCCTGGAAAGCTAGAAACTAGAAAGTAGTTATGCTTGAGAAACTTAAAACAGATGCTATGGATTGAAATTCTAAACGGCTGATCGTGGAATAGAGCAACTCTTAATGTGTTAGTATTTTCATTTCATACCTACAACATAGGTAGACTAAAAATGGGAGGCCATGTGTAATCTGTTTCAGAGGTTGCAAAGTGACCCACCATTCCTATGCAGCAATTATGATGTACAACACTACTACTACCTTACAACTTACAAGGCATTCAAACCTTCACCAACTTTGCTCAGAGAAGGCCAGATTCAATAAATTAACCAGTTTGTTTTACTATGAACAAAAGAAACATTGGATGAAGTCATTATTAAATCATAGGACAGCTTACCTGAACCTGAACTTAGTAGCTTGTGTGATTGCCATGATTTTTAGTTGAGGGTATTGCCAAGTGCATCAAAGAGAGGCATGAAGAGGCAGAAGTTAGTGTCCTTATCAGTGTGGTGTAGGTGGTGATATTTGCATCATAGCATAGAAAGCAAATGAATGATACATACAACTCACAACTGCAAAGAAATGGACATGAATAAAGAGAAGTTTTGGAATCAATCACATTTGGAAATCATAAATTAAATGCCAAACTCACTTGCAATAAAATACTAAAAATATTCCAAACAAAATATTATGCTAGCCAGTCACGAGGAAAAGGAAAAAAAATATAAATAATTTATTCTCCTATTTGTAATCAGAAATTCTCATATTAATATAAATAAATACAACAATTCATTTGCTTATATGGACTAAATATAAGCAAAATCAGTCTGTTATTGACCAATGGTTTCATTCAAAGAACTGGCTTTTTTACACCCCATAGGTGACTTGCAAAACAGTAGAAGAAGTCCAGTTCATAGTCTCTCTAATATAGTATTAGCTCAATCAATTTTCTTCATAACACAAACAAAATAAATCCATTAAAAAAGGGGCAAACAAGGAAGTACAAATACTTCAAAATATAAGTTGTACATGTGTGTTGGACACATATTTGTGTCAAATAGTGTTTTTTTTTTTTTACTTTTATTTTAAATTTTTTTTCTGATACATATGGGAATGCCACAAAAACTAGAAACATGATAACCTTTTATTATGTCTACAAAGACTCATGTTAACTTTAAAACACCAATTCTCTCTTTTGATTTAAGATTTGTGTTTTTTGTTTTAATTTTATACTTGATACTTAATTTGTGTTACATGCCCATAATTTTTAAAGTTTGATGTCTATTTCATGTTGTTTTGTATAGGTGCCTCATATCATGTCCAAGCTTTCTAACCTCTCTAAAATGAGCAAACACGAATATATGCATCCTTGATTTGATATAAACAACATCATGATGTAAATAGAACTCATGGTGTAAATGGATGTGCACTCACCAGTCTTGTTTTGCATAAAAGCAGAGAAAGGAGGTTTAGCACAGTTTATGTTCGTATCTTATAAATGAAAGCAAAGATGCAAAACTAAAACAAGAGATTGCCTGACATATGTTTAGTGACAGGTGTAAGGCATCCATGATTTCGAAGTCACAGATTTGAATTTTGAAGAAAGGAATCATGGATGATGAATTTGTGAATGGGTGGCTAATCTGAGGTTTGAAAGATACAGGACTCCAGGCATGTGCTAGCAGCAATCTATGGGAAGCAGTAAAGTAAAAGAATTTTAGATGGTCTGTAGTTAGCAATTCATGGATAGAATAATGGTTTAGGTTGTAAACCTGTAGAGGTTTTGGGACCTTGAGGGGCTTGGGGTTTGGGTTCCTATCATATGAATGTAACAGAATGAAAGAAAGGCAAAAAAATTTAGTAGCATCCTCCTACTCTGGATCAATGGAACCCAAAATGAGGAGATTTGCTTATTAAATTAGTCTCCAAAGAATCAAAAGTCTGGTCTCTCCCACCCAAGACTAACCAACCAACCAACTAACTCCTTCCACTTATATTCTCTCCCACTATTTATATCCTACCTCTATTACAACATCAGAGTTCTAACTAACAACAAATCTCTAAATATTACTTTAACTATTTTTCTAATTGTGGGCCTGTTGCTACTCCCTCCGTTCCATTTTATTTGACATTTTAGCCAAAAAAATAAAGGTCCCATTTTGATTGGCATTTTAGTATATCAATGAATCCCCCCTGTTGTCAAATAGCTTGCAACATAGGAATTACGACACAAATGGAATGTCCAGACCTAAAAAGCATAGAGAAGAACCTGGAAAATTGGAACACCAGAAAAGCCACTGGAAACAAAGTTTTCAAACTTTAAAGAAAATTGCAAGTTCCATAGATTATACAAGGATTACAAGCAAGTTTTCAAACTTTAAAGAAAATTGCATGAAATTAGCTAACTAGACCAATATAATTTGAAAATGACTAGTTATCCAGAGCAGTCAAGCTATAATTCTGGTAATTGGTGAGAACCAATCCAAGCTGAAACACCTGGATGAGAAAGCAAAGCAAACGCGAGAGAAAAATAAAGAACGGAAACACACACACAGAGAAGAAAAGAAGGACCTTGTTCAAAGCAACGGTGACAACTTTAGAGCCCTGGCGCTCATGGGGGTCAATAAGCGTAACTTGGTTGAGGAGAGCCTCAGCGTCGTCCTTGCTGAAGCAGAAGAGGCCAAGGTTTTTACCGGAAGAAGAACCTGAGACCAAGAGTTTTCAAGTGCTTCCAAAAACATCTTAATTTTTCTAATTATTGAACAAGTACAAAAAAGGGTTTGCCTTTAATATAAGAGTAGGGCAAGGATTGTATTGTAGTGGAAAAAGAGGGAAAATTAAAGTTACCTTGGTCAAGAAATCAACTGAAGTCAAAGTGGCCTTGTAATCAGCAGTGACAAGTTATTTCAAGGAAGTGTGAAGAGAGAGGGATTGCTCAACCCACACGCCGTCGGTGAAGGAGAGGCGAGGCTTGTCGGTGGGAGTGGCGTCGGAGAGCACGACAGAGATGACCTGAGAGGCGAAGGAGTTGAGATGATCGGTGGACTTGGATCGGAAGAAGGAGAGAAGCTGATCGAGTAATCGAAAGGGTTTGTCTGTGGGTGCAAAGGAAGCGGCGGTGATGATATGAGGTATGGGAATGAGGTTTAGAGGGTGCGGATGAGGAGGGTGGAGGAGACGGCGGTGACGAAGTGGAAGATGATATTTTGGGGGCAGGAGGAGTGTTGGAGGCTAAAGAAGAAAGAAGATTTTTCGTTTTCGATATTGATTTCAAATTTTAAAAATTTAAAAGAGGGGGCACGGTGAGGGAGGGGTATAAAAAGTAAAAATATACTCAATTCTAAAACGGTTATTACGAAACCGTCTTTGCACATCTGTTTTCAAAGACGGTTTTACGAAAATCGTCTTTGAACACTTGTTTTCTAAGACGGTTTCACGAAAACTGTCTTAACAAGTTGAACTTAATTACAAAAATGCCACCGTGCACCCTTCTAAGACGGGTATTCCGCAACCGTCTTAAAACATGCGTCTTAAAATATCCTTTTTGTAGTAGTGTAGTGGTTTTTTTGATAGCCCACGGCGACGACCCTGTTAGAAATATTGTTCATTATAATAATTTCAGTGTTAGGAAATAAAAATGGCTAACAGATTTTTTACTAGCTTCTTTATTGCAAGTTAGCAACTAATAGTCCTTAACAACTTAAACAGGTCCTTCCTCTGTTGCTGAAACACAAGGTCATACACCTAAATAGAACAAATGCTAGACTTGGAACATGGTTGGCCACCATTCCATTTGACATGGAAGTGGAAGCTTATTTTTTGGCAAAGGAGGATGGCATCATTGCTGGAATAGCACTTGCAGAGATGATATTTCATGAGGTTGATCCTTCTCTGAAGGTATGACAGCAATATGTGGAGACAAAGTTGGTTTGTAAATATTTGATATTAATTATTGACCAAGTTGGGAATATTGGATCACAATTGCAAAATGGCTGAATTGGTTAGATTTAAGATGATTTACTTCGGCTTTTAGCTATTTTGTCTAGAGCATAGTTGTTAATATCATGCTATAGTGTTCAATGGCTTGTCATTGGTTCTTGCACAGTTGCACTATGCTAAATGTATAGCATGGCACTATGCTACATGAATAGCAGCTGACTTTAAACATAATACATGTGAGTATAAAACGTGTAACTGTAAATTTATGTGTAGCTTCATTATGACATTTGAAGAGCTGAGATTTATGTATATAGTTCCATTAATTAAAACTATAAGTTAATTATTAAATTAACTTGTAGCTCTCTGAATAAGACCTTTAACTTTGCATGGATTTTGTTGTAAAAAAATAGGGATGCATGCGTAGTATATGGAAGCAATGGAGAAGTTTTACAGAGAGTGAGAACTTTCAAAGATGGAAAGATAAAGATATCAAAGGATGGCCACCTTCTTCATAATGAAAATGGAACAGCAACTGCAGGTGACATCCGCAATGGTTGGGCTGGTGTTTCAACCTTGTCATAATTACTAATATATACACATGTAAAGAAAATATATACTATGTACATCTATCTCTATTTTAATGCACTCATTCAGAAACATTATCATCAATTGAGAGATGAAGAACTTTATCGCCATGCCAGATTGGTGACCTCAGTTGTGATTGCAAAGGTTCATACCATTGATTGGACTGAAGAGCTCCTTAAAACTGATACTTTACTTGCAAGCGTGCGTGCCAATTGGTAAGACTCGGAATGCCACAAGTTAACTTTGTATCATTTTAAAATTTTATGGATCAAAATTATATTTTCATTTGGAATACTATAAAAAGACAATAAAATTCATGCAAGAAAAATACAAGGTTTTCATTTTTCACAGAATCTACAAATTAAATTAAAAATATTATATCCTCTTCAAAATATTAATGAGTTCTTTTATAAAAAAATATTAATAATAATTTTTAGACTTAATCAAATAGGAATGAAAATAATTATAGAACTAATAAAAATAATTAAAACTAGAGAAATATTAATGAGTTTTTTTATTAAAAGATATTGTTTTTTTGGCAAAAAAAAAAAAAGCAAAGACGTACTTTGTGGCGATTTTTAAACCGTCAGAAACAGAAAAGGTGAAAAATAAAAAAAAAAGTGAAAATAAATTTGTGGCGGCTAGTAGCCACCACAATGATTTTGACGGAATTACCAGCGTTCAACTAAAAGCCGCCAGAATTTTTTCTGATATCGTTACTTCTTACAGTC
Organism: Glycine tomentella; assembly: GCA_007407185.1. Classification (NCBI taxonomy): domain Eukaryota; kingdom Viridiplantae; phylum Streptophyta; class Magnoliopsida; order Fabales; family Fabaceae; genus Glycine; species Glycine tomentella. Next base: position 279,573 of record PYAF01004082.1, on the reverse strand, counting down.
AATCCTGATCGTCAGAAATTAATTTTGTGGGGGCTTTTAACAGCCAGAAAATGCTTTTTTAGCCGTCAAAAAAATGTCATTTTTTTGTAGTGCAATATCAATAAGAGGGCTTCTATTTACAGGAGACAGAGGTATAGGTCTTGACATGGATTCTGCTTCCCATCAGATGACTGGAAAGAAATTACTTGAATTCTTCCTACCTGAATACGGTCCAAAGTTATTCCATTTTAAACTTAATGAAAATCTAGAAATAAAAAAATTTTTTGATCATTGTTGCGCGATTTATGCGAATATGTTTATACGGCAAGTGCACCGATCGTTTAACAAGTAATAAAGTGTAAGTAGAGTATCGTCTCCACAGGGATTAGAAAGATTTCTAAGCAATAATTATAAAGATTATGATTGAACAAGAACAGAAAAATACGCAAAAGTAGTTGGATGATTGTATTGAATTGAGATGGAAATTAAA
>PYAF01004082.1:263891-279004 GCA_007407185.1 Glycine tomentella | reverse complement strand
GTGAGTTTGCAGATCTTGTTTCTTTCTTTATTTGCTTTGAATTCCCTCTTTTTGGCCTGCAAATGCTCAATTAGTATTAAAATGCCTTATGTAACACAAAATACTAAATATGCCTAATTTCTAGAGCTATTTTCTAACTATTCAATACAAATATGACCTAAAACTAAGCTATTATTAAGATGTGTTTGCAACACATCAATCATGCATTCAACACAAACCTTGTTTACATCTTCATTGTAACAGCAAAAAATCAACAGGCATCTAAATGTCTTGAAAGGGTGTACAACTAATATTACTTCAAAATGTCTTTCTATTATTCTCTCAAATAATGGTTAGAGCATCTAAATGTGCATTATGATAAAGCCAGTAGGCTATGGGACTTTAGTATTGACCATAGATTCATAGCTTAGAACCATTTTGTTCCTGAAGTCATTACCCATACACAGTTCACAATAACTTCAAGTGTGGGGCATTTGAAAGCACAATTGGAAAATATTACCTTGTGACAATAACAATTTAAAATGAGTTGTCTCTTGTGTGGAAAATTTGTGTATGGCATTTTATGAACAAATTCATGATGTTAGTGTAAAGTAAATTGATGAACATGCAATGAAGCCTATAAGAATCTATATATCAAAAAGCTAAGTAAATATGCGTCAACATTGAAGAAAGGTTTACACGACTAGAAATTGTAGTGGTAAGATGAGAACCATTGTGTCTTAAGATGCGGTGGGTACCACATCATCTCCTCTGAGATGTAATGCATTATGAGAACCACTACATGCCAAAGCTGGTATCATTTGGTCCCATTCATTACGGTGCTCCAAAACTACAGCTGGGAGAGCAGTACAAGCAAATGTGGGTGGCAATCTACATCCAAACGATAAAGGGAGTTACACACTTCACCTGCTGTCAACCTTGTAGTGGGAAGTGTAATGCTAAGTATTCCGCTCATGATTGCTGGAACAAAATGCACAAGGCTCTCAAGTTTTCCGATAACCATGTCATGCCTAAATTTGGTTACACGCACCTGGATCTACTCGATAATGTTGTTTCCCCTCTCTCTTTTGATTATCCACATTCCGCAAACCAAGGTAATGTATATAATGGCCCAAATTGGTACCTGGTTGAAGGCATCGAGTAGCCGCTGTCCGCGGTGTCGGAGCGGTAGAAGGCGGTGAACTCTGAGAGATTAATGAAGTCGTCGTGGTCGGTGTCGAGGTCTTCGACGACGCTCTAGAGCTCCTCCAATGGGATGCCGGATCTGAGGGAGCGAAGGACATTGTCCAACTCCGAGACAGAGATCTTGTTGTTGTCAATAGCATCGAAACGGCTAAAGACTCGCTTCAGCTCCTCCGAGTCTTGCAGTTACACGGAGGATTTGGTAGTCGCGTTAGGGTTAGGAAAGGCGTCATCGTTCCCCACTTTGATAAATAATAAAGAAAAAAAAAACCAAGGGAGAAAGCTTACATGATGATGACTGAAAAAAATAGAAACAGGGAGCAGAGAGAGGATGAAAAACTAAACAATAAGAAAGTAAGTCAAATGGAATGGAATGCAAGGAAAGAGAGAGTGCATAGTAGTCTGAAGAAAAGTAAAAGCGTGGTTTAAAAAAATCGATGTTGTAAGTGTTTAGATAATATCGGTTATTAAATAATTGATAATCATCCTATTAATATCAATTTTTAAAAAATTTATGTTATGAGTGTTTAGATAACATCGATTTTTAAATAATTAATATTAAAATTATTCTATTAACATCGATTTTTCTAAAACCGATGTTAATAATGATATTTTATTTACAAAAATATCACTGTGTATTTGTAATATAGATTTTCAACATAACCGATGTTAAGAAGTCAATGTTAAAATCTATGATTTTAGTAGTGTAAGTAATTCTACACACGAAATTATGATGTTCTCCTTGTTTATTGATAATTGAAAATTGTTGTAAGTTTGTTAACTTATGACAATAAGTGGACAGGGAAACAATATTTGAAAAGTTACTTTTAGTCCCTTTTGTTCATTATATTTATGGTTTTACAATTTGTGACATTTTTTAACCATCAAAATAAATATTTTTAATTTAATTTTTTAAAAATTATTCTGACAATTTTTAATTGCCAAAATATTTTACTCATGGATTGGTGACTGTTTTTCACATTTTTAGATGGTTTTAAAGAAGAAAAATAAAATCATGGATGTTGAATTATGAAGATTTTTTTACATATTCTGGTCATTTTAAATTGCCACAAATTATTTTTAAATAAATTAAATTAAAAAGATTTACCAATGAGAAATCACCACAAATTATGGTATCATTAATGCAAATAAATAGAGGCACTAAAAATAGTTTTTTGAAAATTTGATGGACTAATAAAAATATTTTTTTGAAGGACTAAAAAACATTTACTCAAATTTAAAGGACTTAAAACATATTATTTAGACCATAAAAGAATAGATAGGTTTTTATGTCTTAAATTTTCAATGTTGATTGTTAATGCACTCCAACTAAAAAAATAGTACATTAACAATCTCTTGTATAATATATATATATATATATATATATATATATAGTAGGAACAACTTACTCCAAAAGTTATTTTTTAACTTTATCATTGACTTTTTAAAAATCTAATGATTAAGATTAACTATATCCATTATAATTATTGGATTTATAAAAATGAATAATAAGAATGACAAATAAGTTTTGTAAATATAAATCTATAATTTCTGTTTAAAACAATCACATCAAATTTCATGAACAAGATCTTTAGAATTCATGAGTTTCACATAAATATACTTTTATCCATGATTGCGGAAGATCTTTTATGGTAGAATGCTTTTTTAGAGTCTTGACCATTTCAGTTCTTGTATCTTCTTTTGATAGAGATATGATACAAATCTCATGGACAGACAATGAATGTATTAAGTTTTCTAAATCCTTATTTATTAGAAACTGAACCACTAAGTTTAAGATAACTGCATCTATCAACAATTATCTTTTTAATACATTTAAGATAAATGCTTTATTAACCGTTATCATTTTAATACGTTTAAGATAACTGCTTTATCAACAGTTATTCTTTTAATAACTTCCCTTTGTAACCAATTATCTTTATGCCCTTTATTCATTAAATCAAATAACATTTATTTAAATGAGCCACAATTATAAATCTTACATTCTCCCAATTGGCTCATGTCACAAATTTTATTTCATGATTTAATGAAAACAATTATAATGCGCATATGGCTAAAGTTTTCATACATTGGCCTCATCATAAATCATGATCAGAAATAAAACCAATAAGAGTCATGGCGGTTATATGCTATCAAATCGACATAGTTCCTTCCATGTATCACTTTATTAGCTCTTCTTCCTAATATGATACTTTAATGGAAATTTACATCATAATGTACCACAATAATACTATCATGTCTTCATCAGGGAGAAATCCTGTTTTTTCAAAATAATCATTCATACATGCATGTATACATAAATTTGAAACAAGATAATTTTCAGAAACTTAAACATCATTGAATTCAGAGTGCCAATAGTCAATAATTACAATAACGATCAATATTCATTAGCTGACATAATGCCCATATTACATACATGACCAATAAATGTCTTGGGCGGTAATCCCTTCGTCAAGGAATCAACTAACATTAAATTAGTGCTAACATGCTCTATAGACACTCTACGTTTTTGAACCTCTTCTTTAACGACAAAGTATTTCAATTCCATATGCTTAGCTCCTTTTGAATACTTGTTGTTTTTAGAAAAGAAGACTACTGCAGAATTATCACAATAAATTTTCAGCGGCCTATCAATACTGTTGACCAATTCAAGCCCTGAAATAAAGTTCCGCATCCATTTAGGCTGAACCATGGCTTCAAAGAATGCCACAAATTCAGCTTCCATAGTGGATGCAGTAATTATAGACTACTTTGCACTTTTCCAAGGTTACTAGACCTCCTATAAGTAAGCATGTGACCTTTAGTGCCATGCAAATATCTCAGAACTTTTTTGCAGCTTTCCAATGGTCCATACCAGGATTACTCTGGTATCTTCTCAACATTCCAACTGCAAAGCTAATATCTGGTCTCGTACAAGTCTGAGCATACATTAGGCTCCCAACAAGTGATGCATACAGAATTGCTTCCATTTTCTTTCGTTCTAATTCATTCTTAGGATATTGCATGAGACTAAACTTGTCTCCTTTCTGAATTGGTACTGGAGATGATGATCAGTTTTGCATTCCGAATCTCTCTAAAACTTTATTAATATAAATTTTCTGAGACAAACCCAACAATCCTTGTGATTTATCACAGAATACTTCTATCCCAATCATATAAGATGTCTCACCCATATCTTTCATTTCAAAGTTACTAGAGAGAAACTTCTTAATCTCATTTAAAAGACTAAGATCATTAGTTGCAAGCAAGATATCATCAACATAAAGAATCAGTAATATAAACTTACTCCCACTAACTTTCAGATATATACACTGATCAACAGTGTTTTCTCTAAATCCAAAGTAAACAACGATATCAATGAACTTAAGGTACCATTGTCTTGAAGCTTGTTTAAGTCCGTATATTGATTTCTTAAGTTTGCACACCATGTGCTCTTTTCCCTTTTCTATGAACCCCATTGGTTGGTCTATGTACACATCTTCCTCTAAATTCCCATTCAAAAAGGCGGTTTTCACATCCATCTGGTGTAACTCTATATCATAATAAGCCACTAATGCCATAATGATTCTCTAAGAATCATTTCTTGAAAATGGTGAAAAGGTTTCTTTATAGTCAATGTCATCTTTTTTAGTGAATCCCTTTGCAACTAGTCTAGCCTTGTACCATTCTAATTTACCATGAGAGTCACGTTTTGTTTTAAATGTTGGATATAAGGGGAGCAATAAGAAGAATGAAGCTTTTTTGAGCTTTTCACATGCCTTGAAGATTGAAATCCAAATTGAAGTATATGAGAAACAAATATGTTGATCCTTGCATTTGCATGCATATAATCATTTACATGCTTAAGTGTTTTCATCAAAGAATCAAAGTTATTTCGAAAAAGAACTAAATGGGTAATGTTTTTGAAAAATGTAATTTCACTGTTTTAATCGATTTTGATTACCCAGAAGATTAATTGATTATTTAGTTCATGTTTAAAACTGGAAAAGCTTTGATGAATAGTTTAATCGATTACATCACGGATTAATCGATTATTTGGTTTGTGTTTAAAACTGGAAAAGCTTTAATGAACATATTAATCGATTACGCATTTCTTGTAATCGATTACATAGTAAAAATCAAAAGTAATACATTGCTGCTTTAATCGATTACCATATACAGTAATCGGTTACACAAGCTATCTTGAAAATCATGTTTTCAGTAATTTAATTGATTCCCAAACATTGTAATCGATTACATAGGCTATTTGATAAAGCTTGCTTCACTGCCTTAACCGATTGCCAAATATTGTAATTGATTACACAAGAGGCTTAGTTATAAAACTTCACTATTTTAATTGATTACAGCTCGGTTTAATCGATTATCTTGTTCATTGTGAAACCCAGAATTCAGTCTTGAACACTTTAATTGATTAAATGGTAATTTAATCGATTACATGGCTCGTTTTAATCGATTATTGGGTGTGTATAATTGATTACAAGTTGTTACAAAACTCTGCTAAACTAGAAGGAAGGCTTGGCTTGAAACTTAACTTGAATACTTTGAAATTTCTTAATACACACAAGCCTTCACAAAGTTCTAAAGTGATTTTCTGGGTTTACTTACTTCTTGTCCCACTCTTTAATCCTCATAGGTATTGAATGATTTCTTGGGCAAGAGATTTCAAAAGGGTAATGAAGAGCATGTTCTGAAAATCTGTTTCTGCATTCAACCTTGATTATTAACTCATATGCATTCATATTCATTGGATCATCAAGTTGTTTCTCTCCATAATCTTTGAGTGTAATTTCATTTTGTAATTTCTGTTATTTGATGCTATTGTAAAGGGTTCTTTGAAGCTTGTTCTAGAGTAGCATTCTCTAGGGAAGAAAAGAGTAGTGTTCTCTTGTTCTTGATCATTAGGAGTCTAATAGGGTTTTAGATTTCTATTCTTTATCTAGGGTTGATAAAGAAGGATTGTTGTAAAGCTTGTAAGAATAGAATTTTATAATAATGGAACTCTAATCTAGTGTTGATTAGAAGAAACTGGATGTAGCTTCTCTTGAGAAGTGAACTAGTATAAATTACTTGTGTTGATTTTCTTTATCTCTATCTTTACAAGTAATCTCATTTTGTTCTTGGTGTTATTATCATTACTCAACAAGTTCTGTTTTGAGCTATTGATTTCTTGTGCTTAGTAATTTGATTGATTAAAAGCATTCTTGGTTTAAAAGTGATTAAGATCCCTTGACTCTGATTTTATAAATAATTTTAAAAGACCAAGTTTAAACCAATTCAGCCTTCTCTTGGTTATTGTGGATATTCCTATTGTTTTCAATTAGTATCAAGAGCAGGTTGTTGAGTGTTATTCAAGATCACTATCTTTCTTTAAAAAGAAAACGAATACCACACAAATTAATTTCAAGGAGGGTGCCTCCTTAAATCATCCTCTGATTTTGCAAGAGAGCATTTCAGTGTTTGGAAAAATAGAATGAAAATCTTTATTCAATCAAATGACACAGGTGCTTGGAATGCAATAGAGAAAGGTCCTGTAATTCCTATAAAAACTGTTGGTAATGATATGATTCCCAAAGAATGGGATGAAATGACAGATGCTGAAAAGAGAGTGGTTCAATATGATTTTAAAGTTAGGAATATGATTACTTCTGCACTTTTCGCTGATGAATTCTTTAGAACTGTTAGGTGCAAAAGTGCAAAGGAGATGTGGGAGATGTTAGAGATCATTCATGAAGGTACAGATGAAGTGAGAAGATCAAGGAAGCATGCCTTAATACATGAGTATGAAATGTTCAAGATGAATCCCATAGAAAACATATCTCAACTTCAAACAAGATTCACTCATATAGTAAATCATCTTCTTGGTCTTGGAAAGATTTTTGATGTTGAAGAATTGAATATCAAAATCTTGAAGTGTCTCACAAGACCATGGCAACCAAAGGTGACAACAATCAAAGAATCAAAAATCTATCCAAAATGTCCATGCCTGCACTATTTGGTAAGCCTCTTGAGTATGAACTTGAAATGTCACAACTAACCAATGCAGAAGATGCAGAAAAAAAACATAAAAGCATAGCCTTGAAAGATGCATCCTCAAAGGTTGAAAAAGTGGAAGACTCAAGTGAAGAAGGTGAAGAGGACAATATGAATTTGATTGTCAAAAAGTTTAGCAAGTTCTTGAGGAGAAACAAGAACAAAAAGTTCACAAAGAACAACAACAACAACAAAAGAAGTGACAACAACTTCACTTGCTTTGAATATGGTAAGCTTGGCCACATTAAATCTGAGTGCTCTATCTTTTTGAAGAAGCAACAAGGTAAAAACAAGATAAAGGAAGAAGGAAAGCCTAATAGATCCTACATAGCTTGGAAAGATAATGAGCCAACAACTTCTGAATCATCAACTGATGATGAAGAAGTAAATGTGTGTCTTACTTCCATAATTAATGAGGACGATGATCTCTCAAGTGCTGGAACTAAGGTAAGTTCTGAATATGATCAAGTTATTGATGTCTTTCATGAAATGCATGAAGAAGCCAAGAAGCTCACAATATCCAATAGTAAGCTAAAAGGAAATCTTAGATGGCATGTTACAAAAATTACAGAATTACAAGCTAAAATTTGTGACTTGAAAGAAGAAAATGAAAAAACTTGTTTTGAGTTACAAAATGAATGGATGTGTATGTGCTTCTTCTTCATCTAATGTTGACAAATACAATATGTTGCAAAATGATTTTGATGATTACAAAAGAAGTCAAGGAGAAAAATACATGTTACTCCTATCTAAGAATAGTGATTTGATTGATCTTTTAAGAAAGCTTTATAAAGGTAGATGCAACTTAGCTGAAACGATAAGTGTGCAAAAATATGCTGGAGAGACTTCTGGTTTGGGTTACAAACAAGGCTCAAAGTCTTTTGGCAAAACTGTATTTGTACTACTAAAACAGAAAAATCAAAAGCATGTCTATGATTCAAAGATCAATCAAAATACTTATTCAAGGAATTCATTAAAATTTGTAACTTGCAACTATTGTATGATGACAAGACATACTTCTTACAAATGTTATGCTAGGAGATTCTATGTGCCTAATGGAGAATGTATTTGGGTACAAAAGAAGAAGAAAGTTTGTAACCCCTATGGACCCAACCTCAATTGGGTATCTTCCTTTGAAAATTGATTTGAATTTTGCAGGTATGTCTACGAGCAAGATCATCATTATGGTATCTTGATAGTGGATGCTCTTGATATATGACCAGTGACATATCAATGCTCACAAATCTGACTCTTAAAGATGGTGGATTTGTCACCTATGGAGACAACAACAAATGGAAGATAATAGGTGAAGGAAATATAGGAGACAACTTTGAAACCAAAATAAGAAATGTTCTTTATGTGGAAAGTTTAAATCATAATCTCCTAAGTATAAGCCAACTTTGTGATAATGGGTTCAAAGTGACATTTAATGACAATTGTTGCATGATATGTGATGGACAAAATGGTGAGGTGATTCATATAGGTAAAAGAAAAGGTAATATCTATTTACTCTCCATAGATCATGCATTCTATTACAACACTTCTTGCTTAGTAAGTAAAATTGATGAATCTTGGCTATGGCATAGAAGGGTAAGTCACATTAACATGCATCATATGAACAAGCTAATTAAAAAGGATTTAGTCATTGGCTTACCCAAACTCAAGTTTGAAAAGGACAAATTATGTGATGCTTGTCAAAAGGAAAAACAAACAAAAAATTCTTTTCAAAGTAAAAATGTTGTTTCTACTTTAAGACCCCTTGAATTACTTCACATAAATTTGTTTGGTCCTTCTAGATTTATGAGTTGAGGAGGTAATTACTATGGGCTTGTCATTGTAGATGATTACTCTAGATTCACATGAACTTTTTTTTTTTTGAAATCCAAGAGTGATGCTTTCAATGTTTTTAGAAAATTGGCCAAACTTGCTCAAAATGAAAAAGGGAAGCAAAATTATCTCAATAAGAAGTGATCATGGTGGAGAATTCCAAAATGAACATTTTGAAAAATTCTGTGAAAAAAAATGGAATTAACCACAAATTTTCAGCTCCAAGAACACCTCAACAAAATGGTGTTGTGGAGAGGAAAAATAGATCCCTTGAAGAAGATGCAAGAACTCTTCTTAATGAGACAAATTTGCCTAAATATTTTTGGGTTGATGCTGTAAGTACAGTTTGCTACACTTTGAATAGATTACTTATAAGGCCTATTTTGAAGAAAACCCCTTATGAACTATACAAAGGTAAAAACCAAACACATTTGGATGTAAGTGTTTTGTGTTAAATAATGAAAAAGAATCACTTGGAAAATTTGATGCTAAGGCTGATGAAGCCATTTTCCTTCGATATTCATTACATAGTAAAGCATATAGAGTTTTCAATAAAAGAACCTTGTGCATGGAAGAATCTGTACATGTTATTTGTGATGAATCTAATTCCTCCAAGGAGGAAAAGAAGTGTGACATAGATGCAAGTCCTTTGCAGGAGTTCATTCAGCTTAATGATTCAATGGATAAAGAAAAAGAAGAACCAATTACTGAAGCAAAACAATCAACACCAGTTCAAGAGCCAAAAGATTAGAGAACTACAAGAGGTCTCTCCCTTGAGAATATCATTAGTGAAGTTTCAAAGGGAGTATCTACTAGATCTTCATTAAGAAATCTCTGTTGTAATATGGCTTTTGTTTCACAAATATAACATAAGAATATTGGTCAAGCCTCAATTGTTGAACATTGGATGCATGCCATGCATGATGAATTGAACCAGTTTAAAAGAAATGAAGTTTGGGAACTTGTTCCTAGACCTTCTCTCAAACCTATGGGCACTAAATGGGTTTTTAGAAACAAACTTGATGAGAGTAGAATCATAGTCAGAAACAAAGCTAGATTGGTTGCAAAAGGTTACAACCAAGAGGAAGGCATTGACTATGAGGAAACCTTTGCACCATTTGCAAGGTTGGAAGCCATTAGGTTATTACTTGTATATGCATGTTTAATGGGTTTTAAACTTTTTCAAATGGATGTTAAAAGTGCTTTCTTAAATGGTTATATTGAGGAGGAAATATATGTGGAGCAACCTCTTGGTTTTACTGATTTCAAACATCCAAATCATGTTTTTAAACTTAGGAAAGCTCTCTATGGTTTAAAACAAGCTCCAAAATCTTGGTATGAAAGATTAAACAAATTTCTGCTTAAACAATCTTTCAATTGAGGACATGTTGATAAAACCTTGTTCATCAAAAGGTAAAGCAATGATATTTTATTGGTTCAAATATATGTTGATGATATAATCTTTGGGTCAACTAATCAATTATTGTGCAAAGAATTTTCTACCTCTATGCAGAATGAGTTTGAAATGTCAATGATGGGACAATTAACATTCCTTCTTGGACTTCAAGTGAAGCAAATAAAGGATGGAACATTTCTAAACAAACCAAGTATTGCCTTGAAGTGATCAAAAAGTTTGAAATGGAGAAAAGCAAAGATGTTGCAACTCCAAATGGCAACATCAACCTATCTAGATTCAGATGAAAAAGGAAAGAAGGTTGATGAGTCAAAATTTAGATGAATGATTGGATCTTTCCTGTATTTGATACTAGTAGACCAGATATTATGTTGAGTGTGTGTTTGTGTGCAAGATATCAAGCAAATCCCAAAGAATCACACCTCACTACAGTCAAAAGGATCCTCAAATATCTCAAATCAACTCCAAAAGTTGGTCTTTGGTATCCTAAAGGTGCATCAGTTAATATAGTTGGTTATTCTGATTCTGACTTTGCAGGGTGCAAGTTGGATAGAAAAAGCACTAGTGGAACTTGTCATCTACTAGGAAGTTCACTGATCTCATGGCATTGCAAGAAACAATCTTGTGTTGCTCTGTCAACAGCTGAAGCTGAGTACATCTCTGCTGGAAGTTGTTGTGCTCAAAGTCTATGGCTAAAGCAACAATTGCAAGATTTTGGAGTAGAATTAAAAGAAATACCTCTGTTACGTGACAACACAAGTGCTATCAACATTTCCAAGAATGCAATAATGCACTCAAGGACCAAACACATTGAGATAAGGTATCATTTCCTTGGAGATCACATTCAAAAATGCAATATCAAAATTGACTTCATTGATATTCACAATCAATTGACTGATATATTCACTAAACCTTTGGCTAGAGATAGATTCTATACTCTTAGAAACATACTAGGTATCCTTGATGAATCTAATCTTTACTAGCTTGATTGGTGTGTTTATCTATGTGAAATAGCTTGTTATTTGATCAATCATTACATGTGCTTCAGAATTCCAAGTTGTGCTGCATAAAACATTGTTCATTTTCATAAATTCTCTGTAATAATTGATTACCCATCAGAATAATTGATTAAATTCACTTGAAAAGCTTTTTAGAATGAATTTTGCACTCATGTAATCGATTATAACATCGAGATAATCGATTATTTTGCCTTCGAAAATATTTCAAAAAGCCAAAGTTCACTGGAATAATCAATTATGCCTCGAATTAATCGATTACATATGGTCAAAAATCTTTTCAGAAATAAAATCTCACTGGAATAATCGATTACGGTGAATGGTAATCGATTAAATTGACTGAAAAATTGTTTAGAACTTGAATTCTGTCTGTAATAATCGATTACTTAGGGTAAATAATCAATTACACTTCATCTTCTTTAACTGAATCTCACTGAAATAATCGATTACTTGTCGAAATAATCTATTACAGCTGCTGCAGAAACTAATTTTGCTTACGAATTAATCGATTACATGAGCATATAATCGATTATTCATGGAGTTACTGTAGAATCTGTCAGTTTTTCTTGAAAATTGTAATTGCCCAACTGCTAACTAATTCAAAATTTGAATCTTCTGTGCTTTAATGTTAGTGGGTTAATTCAAAAATTACTGTTACTCATTTCAAATTTGAACTTTGGAGCCCAAATTCTTCTATAAATACAGCCTATGTTCAAGAGAGAAATACACCATCTTAAGCACTACTGTGTTTTTCTTTCTTCCTTTGAGTTCATAAACCTTGTCTGTGTTGATTCAAGAGGAGTCATGCAATGAATGAACTGGAATCAAGCCTTAAGTATTTTGTGCTTTTAACATGCCTCATTGGAAAATGTCAAAGAAAGCTATTGAAGACCAATTTGATTCATGTAAAAGGAAAGCTTAGTAATCGGATAATCCAAAAGCATATAATGCATAATCATTCATTCAGGGTTGTTAGAATTAAGGACTAAGTAAAAGGCATTCACAAGTAAAGCATTTAAAAAGATAAGTTTTTTTTGGAAAAATGTTGTTTTCCTGCATTAATCGATTACTGCATTGATGGCATTGATTATTTTGTTCTTCATGCCTTCTGGAAAACACATCAAGATCATTGTAATCGATTACATATCGAATTAATCGATTACATAGGCTAAATAAGAAAAATCATGTTGACTGCCTTAATCGATTACCGACTATTTGTAATCGATTACATCCATGCAAATGAATAACATGTCCTGCTGGCTTAATCGATTACATGTCGTTCTAATCGATTACATAGTACATATGAAAATATAGGACTGACTGGCTTAATCGATTATCACATTTTTGTAATCGATTACTTAGTGCATTTACAAAAACATGTGTGACTGTCTTAATCGATTACTTCACGGAATAATCGATTACATTGTTCATTGCTCAAACCCAAAAAATATTAGGAGCATTTTAATCGATTACATTCTTGGATTAATCGATTACATATGCGAAATAATCGATTATAGGAGCGTGTTTAATCGATTATTTTCAGTTAGGAAGCTGTTATAAATAGAAACCTCTTGCTTTGTTTTTAGAACTTTGAGAAATTCATATACTGAGCAATCACAAACGTTCATGAGCTTTCTTTAGTAAGATTTCTGAGTTTCTAACATCATATAGGCTTCACAAATTCGTATGGGTTTTTGATTTGGTGAAGTGAAGCATCATCATTGTTTCAAAGCATAAGGAAAGGAATGCATTGAATTTGTAATCTCTCTTTCAACCTGATTGAATCATTCATATGCATATGTTCTTTGGATTATCAGATGATATCTTTCCTTAGTCTTTGAAGGTGTAATTCTTTTAATTGATTTCTGTAAAGATTGGCTTATTGCAAATGGGTTTCTTGCTTGATGTTTAGAGATAGTGTTTCTCAAAGGAAAACTGAGTAGTGTTCTTAGTTTGGGGTTTGGTCTCTAAGAGTCTAATAGTGTTTTAGATCTCTGAACTTTATCTAGGGTTGATAAAGAGAGGCTTGTAATATCTTGTAAGAATATTTTTGCAATAGTGGAACTCTACTCTAGTGTTGAGTGGAAGAACTGGATGTAGCTTCATAGTATTTGAAGTGAACCAGTATAAAAATCTGTGGCTAATCTTTCTTCTCTTCTCTTCTCTTCATCTCTAAATTGTTTTGGTTGTGATTCAAATTGTTTGCACAGAAAGTTTTTCTCAGCTTATTGGTTTCTTGACAAAGGAATTTGATTGAATACAAGAGTCTTGGTTTTGAATATTTTTAAAGTGATAAAGATCCTGTGGCAACTCTAATTTGTAAAATTTTAATTTACCAAGGTTCAACCAATTCACCCCCCCTCTTGGTTGTATAGAAGTGTTCCTTTTATTTTCAATTGGCATCAAGAGCTGGTTCTTGAAAGTTACTCAAGATCACTTTTTCTTTTAAAAAAAAAGGAATCATGAATACTTCTCAAATAACCTTTAAGGAGGGTGCCTCTTTGAACAGACCTCCTATGTTTGAAAGGGAACATTTTAGTTTTTGAAAAAATAGAATGAAGATCTTTATTCAATCAAATGACCCAGGTGCTTGGATTGCAATAGAAAAGGGTCTTTTTATTCCAAAGAAAACTGTTGCAAATGAATTGATTCCCAAAGTATGGGATGAGATGACTGAGGCTGAACAAAGGGCTGCATAATATGATTTTAAAGCTAAAAATATGATCACCTCTGCACTTTCCTCTGATGAATTTTTCAGGACCGTGAGATGCACAAGTGCAAAAGAGATGTGGGAGATGCTAGAAATTACTCATGAAGGAACTGAAGAAGTTAGAAGATCAAGGAAGCATGCTTTGATCCATGAGTATGAAATGTTCAAGATGAACACCAATGAGAGCATTTCTCAGCTGCAGACCAGATTTACTCACATTGTAAATCATCTCTTGGGTCTTGGAAAGGTCTTTGACACTGAAGAATTAAACATCAAAATATTGAAGTGTTTGACAAGACCTTGGCAACCAAAAGTTACAACAATCAAGGAGTCCAAGGACCTATCAAAGATGTCCATGGCTGCACTATTTGGTAAGCTTCTTGAATATGAATTAGAAATGTCTCAATTAACATCTTGTGAAGATGCAGAAAAGAAAACAAGAAGCATAGCCTTGAAAGCTGCAACTGTGAAAGCTGAAAAGGAAGAGGAAACAAGTGAAGAGGATGATGAAGATAATTCGAACTTGGTGGTCAAAAGATTCAGCAAATTCCTGAAGAAAAACAAGAATAAGAAGTTCAACAAAGGCAGCAAAAACAACAACAGCAACAACAACCTCAACAAGAAGATTGACAATAATTTTACATGTTTTGAGTGTGGCAAACCAGGCCATATCAAATCTGAGTGCTCAATCTACTTGAGGAAACAACAAGGAGAAGACAAGTTGAAAAAGGAAGGGAAAGCCAAAAGAGCATACATAGCTTGGGAAGATAATGAGTCAACAACTTCAGATTCTTCCACAGAAAATGAAGAAGCTAACATGTGTCTCACCTCCACCATCAATGAAGATGATGATGACTTATTAAGTGAAGGAGATGAGGTAAATTCTGAACTTGATCAAGCTATTCATGCTTTTCAA
>PYAF01004082.1:226902-246107 GCA_007407185.1 Glycine tomentella | reverse complement strand
AATCTTAAAATATTATTTTTATTAAATCAAATGTTTAATTAAAATTTTTATTAAATCAAATCTTTACTTATTATTTTTATTAAATCAAATCTTTATTTACAATTTTTAGATGAATATTAGATAACAATATTCATTTAAATAAATGAATTTTTGAAACTTAACAATTATAAACTAACAAAATATTCCTATATTTTGTTAATATATCCTACAAAATTAATAATTACAAACTAACACTAAACATTATTTAACCTAATGTTTAAAATCATCCTCTAACCTAGTGTTTTATTACTCAAAAATAAATAACTAACCTTATGAGGAGGTGGAGAAACTATTGAGGGAGGCAAGTGAGAGAGTAAAGTGAGAGATTGAGGGAGAAATTGGATTGAAAGTGATAGTGGGAGTGAGGGAGAGGGTTAGGGGAAGGGGGGTATAAATGGTGGGCCAGCTATGCATAATTCGTTGGGCCCACTAGCGAACTACATCGCACCAACTCAGCAAACCATAATTCACCGCCTCCCCCAGCGATCCACGTGGCGCGCATCAGAGAAGCAATTCGCTGCCTTCCCCAGCGATTTCCACATGGCCCCTGCCCGCCCAGCCCCTCCAATTGTTGCTCGCCACGTGTCGTCATCGAATTCGCCCGCATGGCCAGCGAAATACCTCGCGTGGCATTTTGACGAATCACTTTTCTAGATGAAAGTAATGTTCTAAAGGTTTTAAAATGGCTCTCTTTTTCTGTGTTTGGGCAGGCATTAAGCATAATTTTTGTGTCCCTCCTTGCTGTTGAGAAAATATCAGATATATCTCCATTAATTTTTACTGGTGTGTTGGAGGTGAGACCCAAATATATGTTGTTTATATTTAAGTAGCCAATTTTTCTTCCCCTCTAACTTCACCAATACTTTTTTACGTCTTTTTTTTTGTAAAATGTTTCAGGCTGTGATTGCTGCCTTGTTTATGAATATTTATATTGTTGGTTTGAATCAATTGTCTGATGTTGAAATAGACAAGGTATGCAACTTAACAATAGAAATCTGCATAGCTAATAAAATATTCTTTTTTCAATGTTTTTCAGGCTTCCCAATTGTTTAAGTAAAAAATATATATAAATGATAGTGAAAGAATTGCTCATTTATCTAAATTTGGATATTCAGATACATATAAGTGCATACAAGAGTCCCTGTGCTCAAATGCACAATTTGAGCAGTTTGTATAATTTTGACCATCGAAATCTGGTTTATATATTAGTTTATTTAGTTTCCCCAAATTGTTGTAGCCTTGGATGTGGTAAAAAAAATGCAACCTTTTACAGCTTAAAATTTTTTCAGAGGAATTACCATTGTATTATAATTGATCCATGCTTTGTGTTTCATTGCAGATAAACAAGTTGTATCTTCCATTAGCATCTGGGGAATATTCCTTTCAAATTGGTGTCACTATTGTTGCATCTTTTTCAGTTCTGGTACCTTGTAGATTCATTTCTTTTTTCAAGACAAGATTTACTGACAAGATGTAAGAGGCTTATTGTTTTATTCTTTTCAACAGAGTTTTTGGCTTGACTGGGTTGTAGGTTCATGGCCATTATTTTGGGCCCTTTTTGTAAGCTTTGTGCTAGGAACTGCTTATTCAATCAATGTGAGTTATTTTGAATTGAGTTTAAACATACTTTCTCCCCTCATATTATTAAAGGCATAGTTATCATATGTCTTAATTTTAAAATCATACTTGTTATTGGTTCTGCATGGTACTTGCATTGTCAAATTTCATGGCAATAAATGCCAAATAATATTCATTTCATTTGTTTCATTTACCTTTTGGAAGAAAAATTTGCAAACTGAAGGTAGGATTTTTTTAGTTGAAATCGTGTAACAGTGAGATTCATATTTAGCAATAGCAATTAATCAAATGGTAAATTAAGAGTTATCATATTTTTATTGTTATCATTGCTTCAATATAAATTATTGATCAAGGATTTTAATAGAGTAATCATATTTTTATTGTTTTCATTGCTTCCATATAAAAATAACCTTGTTTTTATGTAATGTTTAAGAGTTTTTAAAATAATAAATTGATTATTAAAAAGAAAAATTATTCGTAAAAAAATTAAATAAATTTAAACTAATACGGTTATTTGGAAAAATCGTCTTAGTTTAAATTTATTTCTTTTAAAAAAAAATACATTTAGCTAAGACGGTTTTAAGGAAAACCGTCTTAGAATGTCCACATTCTAAGACGATTTTTACGAAAAAAACGTCTTAATTTAAATTGATTTTATTTTTTATAAAAATTCATTTCTAAGACGGTTCTATCGACAACCGTCTTAGAATGTAACCATTCTAAGACGATTTTGAACTAAAACCGTCTTAGAATTGTGACATTCTAAGACGGTTTCCAGAAGAACCGTCTTCGATTTCATCTTTTAATTTTTTTTGAAAGGCTTCTAATACGATTTTTTGAAGCAATCGTCTTAGAATCCTTGCCTACGAAGACAATTTAATAACCGTCTTTGAAAGAATTATCTTTCAAAGACACTCGCTACAAGGACGGTTCAAGAACCGTCTTTGTATGGGTTAGTGATCCGTCTTAAAAAAGCGTTTTTGTAGTAGTGTATATATACTGGACCATAATTTCTGTATATTGACTGTTTCAAAAGTAGGCTATGTTTATCTCAATTCAAATGCACGTTGAAATTCCAATGTTTTTTTAATTTTTATGGAGAAGTGAATACGAAATTTAGCCCACTCTTGTACATATAATTTACTAATAAATATATTTGAGTAAAATATGTTTTTGATTTGTTAAAATATTTTGAAAATTATATACCATGTACTTGACTGTTTAGTAGTATAGTATATCGTATTGTTCATCTATACTTTGAGAAGTGGTTAAAATTAATTTCATGGAAGGGAGAGGGATGCATGTGCATGAGGCCTTGAACTTCATAGTAGTCTCTCCTTTTCATGAAAAGATTGTAAGGTACGAGCTTGGCGTTTGTCTAAAGGTCTTGTTATATTATTAAATTTTTGCTTTGGAATGAATGAAATGAATGAATGGGTATTATAGCTAGCTAGTAGCCATGATGTGTTGCAAACACATCTTAGTTTTAGGATAGTTTTAGGTTATATTTTAGTTAAATAATTAGGAGAATAGGTTAGAATTAGTTAAGTTTATTAATTTATTGTTTTTAATTCAATTCATTACCAATTGAGTATTTTCAGGCCAAAAGAGGAGTTCAAAGCAAATAAAAAGAAGAAAACAAGGTTTTAGGTCTCGCGCGGATCGCGCCAACATGGAAAAATCCAAGCTTCAGCACGAATAACCCACGCTACTAGCGCCAATTCCCGCGCGATCCGCGCCAGTTGCCCAGAAACAAGTTTCTAGCTCATGGACTCCACGCTGATAGCGTGGAGGGTCACGCCATCAGCGCCATCCCTTCGAGGGTCCCGCGCGATCAGCGCGGGAGTTCGCGCCAACAGCGCCATGAAGATTTTATTTCCTTATTTAAATTATCTGTTACAGATTTGAGTGCTGTTTTAGGCTTTATTACTGTAATTAAATGATTCTATAAATATTAAGCCTCTGAACTGACTATAGATACATTACACACCTTCTACATCATCTTTTATCATTCTACACCTCTGAAATTTCAAAGAATTAAGGCTAGGGTTTCTGCATAACTATGAATTATTCTACTGCTTTGTTGTTCTTGAGGCCTATGGCAGGCTAAATTCTGTATTGTGGGAAGGCCATGAACTGATGAGGACTCCTCTGTAATTTGACTGTATTGAATAATATGTTTTGATTGTTTTATTCTTTTCTGTTTTCAATTTCTATTCTTATTTGAATTTGATCACTTCAATTAAGTACTTAGGGTTAGGATTCGCAATGGGAACGTTGGGGTTCTAATTTCTGACTTGTTAAGAATAACATTTGTTCATCACCTAGAAATAGGGATGCGTGAATGCAGATTCATATGATTTTTTAAACGCTTAAACTGATAGATTTCATTAAGGAATTAGGTTTTCGATTCAGGTTAAAGGGTTAATTCACTAAGGAATTAGGGATTAACTAATCTAGGAAAGACTTATTCTCTGAACAATCATAATAGGAACCCATATGATTTATTCTCTAAATGCTTAGTTTGACAGAATCGCTAAGGGCTTAGGGTTCTCGATTGAATTAAAGGGTTGAATCGCTAGTTATCTAGGGTTTACAATTTTAGGAGAGATGTATCATGTGTGCACATTAAAATTAATAAACCAGTCAAATGAAAGAGGAGGAATCAGAAGGGATTGTGCCTGACCACAATTAATCTTCCATTGGTAACACTTCTACTAATTTACTGCAATTATTTCTTTCAATTCTATTCTTTATTGAATCACTCAACACAAAACAACAAATCCTTCATAAATAATTTCTTTTATTTTCCAATTGCATTAACTGAACATTACTGTGAAATCACCCCAATCCCTGTGGAGAACGATACTCACTTACCTACTTTATTACTTGGAAACGATCGATGCACTTGCCGTAGTGTGCGGGATTCGCAACAAGCCACCATCTTTTTTATTCCAATCTTGCTCCAGTAGTACTATTATAGTATGTATATGATCCTATATATCAAATGCTCCAACAAAAGAAATCCTCCAAATTGCTACACACCAAAGATATATGAGAGAGAGAAATGAATTAATATGCATAGATATATGTTCCTTTTAGCCAGCCATATCTCTTATGCATGATATGATAGGGATATGTGTTTTTATTTCTTATCCCTAAGCTTCCCTCACCACCCTTGTATTGCGCTCCACAGCCAACTTGGGGAGCCCCCCATAATCCATAGGCCTTTTTCTTCTGTTACTATGTGAGATTCAAATTCCACTTTTTTTGCCTCAAATTATTGATTATCTCCTCATTATAGTTCAGAACATTGTTTGCTTGACAAACTCAAATGAAACTCAACTTCTTGTAATATGATGAAGATAACATTTATTTATTCAATAGCGTAACCCTTGACATTGAATGCTCCTATAATGATTGTTGCTTTCCAACATTTGCCCCAAATGAATATAGGGAAAATGTGCCCACTAAAAATGAAATAATTATTAGTTATTATATTTATGAACATGATTATGATTATATAAATAAATAGGGTAATTTATTTGCAGTAATTTTGATGTGGTCCTTACGTTCTTTGCAGCTGTATTGAAAGCTTCTCTATGACCGATATCAGGATTATTGGGTTTGATCCTCTGAATCTCTTCCCTGCATAAGAACAAAGACATATTATTATAAAATTTGACTACTTTAACTAAGATTCTGGTTCTCATTCTTGTGTTTTGATTTGGCTCACTAGTTGTTGTATCCAAAGTGCTTCCCTTTGGGTTCTTTTAAGTTTTTTTTTCTCTTACTTCTCGGCCCATGTTTTAACATATTCTCCACTAGCACTTTGCAACATCCCTCGTCTACTTTGTAATTTGTTGTTGTTTTATTCTCAGTAATCAGTAGTTGTAATTGTAATTTGTAGGCACTTTTCCTTTTCGTTTTTGAATCCTCATGACGACATTGATTGTTATTGTCAGTGACCATCTTCATAGGTACGAATGTCTTTCATAAACTTTTGATGTTTTTTTATGAATGTCGTTATAACTTGTTTTATGTCATTATTGTTTTATATACAATTCACGATCATTATGAGTGAACCTTAGTTTCCCATTTGAAATTCAATACAATGATTCTTCCTGACAGTTTGGATTAGTCGTTGTATTGATTCTTGAATTGTTCGTTTGGACATGTATAGGTTGAGTTTGTTTTCTTAAATTTGATGAAATTTCGGTACAATGCATTTGACTTTGTTCTCCGGGTGCATTCAAGAAGACATATTTTTATAATAGATTCATATGTCTTCTTGAATGGGATAGGGCCACACCTTCAATGAAAAAAGTGAGGTTTTCATGAATGGAATAACTTTGTGAGTATCACAGAGTTATTAATTAGATGGATCGAAGTTGGATGATGACAAGTCGCATGAGCGCTAACTATGAGGAAGGCATTGAACATTTGTTGGAATTTGCCTCCGAAAGAATTCAATCGGATGGGGATGGAAAATATTTATGTCCTTGTATAAACTATTTGAATGGGAGACGTCAAGCACTAGACGACATACATGAATATCTTCTGTGTGATGGGATTAAGAAGAATTATACTACCTAAACATGCAACGAGGGTCCCAAACTGAACCGATTGATGTACAAATGGGAGATCGATTAGAGGATATGATTTGTGATCTTGGACAAGAGTCTTTTCAGCAAGCACATGCCCCTATGCATGATATATTAGAAAGACCTAAAAGAAGCTGAAAGGTAATACTTGCATATGGAAGAAGAGGTCGATATTATTTGATCTTTCATACTGGTCTGCTCTAGATGTTAGACATTGTATCGATGTTATGCATATGGAGAAAAATGTGTGTGACAGTGTCATTGGCATGCTTCTTAACATTCAAGGCAAGACAAAAGATGGTTTGAACACTCATCAAGATCTTGCTGAGATGGGTATACGTAAGCAGTTACATCCTAGGCTCGATGGCATGA
Source organism: Glycine tomentella (assembly GCA_007407185.1). NCBI lineage: Eukaryota > Viridiplantae > Streptophyta > Magnoliopsida > Fabales > Fabaceae > Glycine > Glycine tomentella. The sequence continues at coordinate 239,514 of PYAF01004082.1, read as the reverse complement.
AAATATACTTGCCTCCAACATGTCACACTTTGTCAAGAAAGGAGAAGATAAATTTCTGTCAGTGTCTGTGCCAAGTCAAAGTGCCACAGGGATACTTTTCAAATATTAAGAGTTTTGTGCAGATCAAAGATCTGAAACTAGTTGGCTTGAAGTCTCATGATTGTCATGTCTTTATGCAACAACTGTTAGTCATGGCGATTCGAGACATTTTTCCTAACAAAGTGAGGCATCCTATGCTTTTTCTTCAATGCCATTTGTAGCAAAGTCATGGACCCAGTAAAGTTAGATGACTTGGAAGAAGAGGCTGCAGTTGTCTTGTGTCAGTTGGATATGTATTTTCCACCTTCATTTTTTGACATCATGATTCACTTAATTGTTCATCTGGTTAGGGAAATTAAATTGTGTGGTACTATTTATTTACGACGGATGTACCCGGTCGAGAGATACATGAAGATCTTAAAAGGGTATACAAAGAATCTATACCATCCTGAAGCATCCATAGTTGAAAGGTACATTACAAAAGAAGCTATTAAATTTTGTTCATAGTACATTGAAAAGGAAAAACTTGTTGGGCTTCTCGAGTCTTGGCATGACGACAGAGTGAGAGGTAAGGGTTCACGAGGGCTGCATGTTATAACTCCTGGTTTAGAGAAATTGCAGCAAGCTCATTTGTATGTACTGAATAACAGTAATGAAGTCTTGCCATATATAGTTCGTCACGAAACCTTAGTCAAGGAAAGTAATCCAAGAATGACGAAGAATAAGTTGTTGAAAGAGCATAACAAGACTTTCCTAAATTGGTTTCAAGATACAATATTTAGTGATGAATCTTCTTCTAAAACAATGAGGAAGTTAGCAGATGAGCCTAAAAGAAATGTTAGAAGTTGACAGGGATATGATATTAACAAGTACTCATTTTACTCCAAAGAACAAGATGACAAGAGCACAATGCAAAATAGTGGCGTTAGTCTTAGGGTTGAATCCCAGCACTGCGCTACTGTGCATGACCATAATCCCCATTTGGCATGCATGCCTTACTTTGGAGTCATTCATGACATACGGGAGCTTAATTATGTTAAATTCACTGTGTTTTTCAAGTGTAAGTGGGTTGATAGCAATAGCAGTGTGCGAACCAACGATTCAGAATTTACTCTGGTAGATCTTAAGAAGCTAGCTTATCAAAATGAACCTTTCATCATGGCAAAACAAGCTAAACATATGTTTTATGTTCAAGATCCTTGTGATGAAATGTGGTCAGTGGTACTACATGGAAAAACCATTGGTCTTAATCTTGACGATGATGATTCAACCCTTGATACTGGTCTCACTCATTTGTCGACACAAATGCCTAACGACATTATGGCAAAAGAAGTTGACTACGTTCATGCAAATCGTAATGATCATGATGAAGGAGAAATAATTATCATTGTTTAATGTAATCTTTATTTTATATTAACTTGTTTCCACTTTTACAATTTCATAACTTACTTAACTTTTCACTTACCTTTATTTAATTTTATTTTCAACAGGAACATGACTACACCACCGAGCTCCCCTCCTCCTCCTTAGTCAGCACCTTCATCGTCTACGCCGAAGAAGACTAGGAAAGCAACACGTCTGAGGTCATTGCTACCAGACATGTCGGTGTTGATAGACCAGTGGTTCATGTGGATCCTACCACTGGGAAGGCTGATGGTCCCCATAAAAAGAAATTGACGATGTATTTGGGGATCGTGGCTCGAGACAAGGTGGATGTCACCATTGGTAATTGGAAGGAAGCTCCTGCAGCTCAGAAGGAGTTGATTTGAGAGGACATTCAAGTATTACGATTAAAGTTCCAATGTCAATGTGATTGTTTGTAGTAATACTATTTAAATGTCATTCTCCTATTATAAACTTATTTTTGTATCGCAGGCTGAATTTGATATACCTGAAGCGTCCGACCAACGAACGAAGAAGAAGATTCTTCAAACAGTTGGAGAGCGATGAAGGCAGTTCAAGTCTGGTATGACCTCGAAATGGGCTCTGGCACAAGGCAAGGACGAGGAAGCCAACACTATTTGTGAGAAATACGGTATTAGCAAGGAAAAGTGGCACCAATTCTGTGAGAGTCGCAGAGCCACTTCGTGGAGGTTAGTTGACTTGCATTATTTTAGAATTTGACAATTATACAGTCTTTTGAAGCGCATTTTGTTGACAACTATCTGTGTAATTCTTATAGAATTTTAGAAAGAAGGCTCAGGCCATCAAGAAGCTAAACACTACCCCTTTCGTGTTGTCTCGTGGGGTTATGATTTATTATAACAGAAATTGATGGAGGAAGCAACCCCAAATGAAAGCACCGAGACAATCCTTCATCCTCCGTCTCCTGTTAGACGACACGTGAAGTGGAAGCTGGCTCGCTGGTAAGTGCCATATTTTAGTAAAATCAGGGTTTTAATGTTGGCAATTATCTTTTGATTTTAGTAAATTCCTTGATTAAAATGCCCTAAACCTAGTTGTTTTATGTTTTGTGTAAATATAGGATGTTATTCACATTTTGGAAGATTCATCCACTTAAATCCGGTGTTTTGATAGGTATCAATTATATCCGGAACATCTAAAGCATCCAAGGCAAGTACAAAGGGTAAAAATGTCAAAATAGGAAGATTTTGGAAGCATTCTCGCCCAAAACTCGCCTAGGCCAGCTCCTTTCTTCAGTAAAGGGTTTTTAACTCGCCCAGGTTAGTGAAGTATGTGCAATTGGCTCGTCCAGGTGAGTGGGTTTCCTAGCCACTAAGTTTTTAACTCGCCCAGGCGAGCAAAGCAAGGCAAAACCACTCGCCTGGGCGAGTGGACACGAGTAGCACCACATTGGCTATAAATAGCCATGCAAAGGTGAAGGAAATTAAGCTTTTGGAAGCCATTAGAGGTTAAACACGAACCAATGAGTTTTAGGAACTTAGAAAGAGTGAGAAAAGTGAGAAATTGGTGAGGAGACTCTGCCAGAGTGATTCGGGGATCGCCTCTTTAATCATGTACGTATTCGGTTGATCTTGTGCTCTCCACAATGATTGACTAACTTCTCTAAGAATTGGATGTAATCTTCTACCCTTATGTATCTCTTTTAATATTTTTTATGCATGAATATTTTCCACTCATTATTGGTAATTTCATTCTGTTCTTAATGCTTGATTCTACTTGATCACTAGTTCCATGAAATAGGATTCTAAGTTTTAACTGAAAAGTACACTTAGGATTTGAACTGAATGATTTTACTCATTACGTTACGTTGCTAGGAATAGAGCATAACGTTTTGATTGCAAACAACACGAGACTATGATTTTAATGATGAGATATTTATTTCATATGCGAGGGATCGATATTTGATAAATATTCTTAGGATTCTAAAATGTAAGGGATCGATTTGGGGTGATTTTATATGTGCATCAATAATGATAGAAAATGATGGTAATGTTAATTGGATACTAAGGGTATGAATGATGAAATTCAATCCTACTCTTTTCTTGAATTAATTGAACTCACTTTAGTTACTTTCCATACATTTTTGTAGTTTCGACGTACTAAATCCGTTACTTTCGTATTTTCTTTTATATCTGTTACATTCGCAAAAACATGAAACTCCACTTACACTTTTTGTACATAACTATTAAACTGTTAAATTTTATTTGGTTAACTGAGTAACTCAAGTCCTTGTGGAGACGATCTTTTATAAACTCTGTAACTTATAATGACAATTGCTATGCTTGCCAAAAGTCTAACAAGTTTCTGGTGCCGTTGCTGGGGACTTGAGTCATTTACTCAGTTCTTCTAAATTTAATCTTTCAGTTTAGTAGGACTTTTTTCTTTACTTTTGTTATTTATATTAAATTTTGTATAAATTCTCTTTTTATATTTTGTTAACCTTGGTGCTTACGGTATCTTGTAGTTTGTTCTTTTGCCTTTATGCGAGGTAAATTTTCTACAGATAAACCTTTGTTTGATCCATAAATTACCAAAATAGAAAGGAAAAACAGGAAAAAAAAAGAAACAAAAAGGCCAATAAGTCACCGAGGGAAACTTCGTCTATCGATTCTTCTTCACCAGAAAAACCACTTGTACGTGATAATATGGCTGACAGAGGAGGAGAAGGACATAGACCACCACGGAGGACTCTTGGTGACTATGTGTATCAACAAGGACCAAAGCACTACAACAACATAGTCATCCTTCCTTTCAACAATAAATCTGTGGAACTGAAGCCAGCATTACTCAGTCTAATTGAATCACATCCATTTGCTGGGCTAGATCATGAGGATCCATACATGCACTTGTCTACATTCATGGAGCTATGCAATACCATGGGAGCCTCAGACGAAGATGTCGAAGTTTTTTACCTTATAGCTTTTCCATTTTCTTTGATAGGTAAAGCTAAGACTTGGCTCCAGTCCCAACCAAACAAAAGTCTCAGTACTTGGTAAGAATTGGAGGAAAAATTCATTACTAGATTCTTTCCTCCATCAAGATTCATCAGTGCCAAATCAACAATCGCTACATTTTCTCAAGGAGTAGATGAACCTCTCTGTGAAACATGGGAGAGATTCAAATCATTACTGTGAAGGTGCCCAAACACAATTTTGATGATGCTGTGCAACTACATATATTTTTTACAGTGGTTTGAGACCTCAAACAAAGATGATTCTTGATGCATCAGCTGGAGGTACTATGATGTCAAAAAGCCCGGAGGAAGCCATTGTAATCATTGACTCCATAGCAGCCAGTGATTACCAATCTCACCATGATAAATCTCCAATACAAAGGAAGGTACAATGGAGCTTGATACTCAAAATGCCATCCTACCTCAGAATAAATTGTTAACTCAGCAACTAGAGGCCTTAACTAAACAAATAGGCCAACTTCCTCAACAAATTCAGCAAGGAGGATCACAGAAAACACATACAACACATCAAGTTCAACAAATCCTGAGATGTGATTTCTGTGGTGGAGAACATCAAAATGACCACTATTCAGCACCTGGTGATTGTCAACCAGAAGAGGAGGCTCATTATTTGCAGAACCAAACTAGACTTCAACAGAATTATCAAGGTTACTGAGGTGGTCCAGGTTTAAATCAACCTTATGGTTGGAGACAAAATAATAATGCATATATATTACTCCCACTAACCCTTATTTTACAGGTCCCACTAACAACTCATATGCAAGTCCTTCTAATAATTCTTATGCAGGTCCTTCAAACAGGATCCACAATAGCAAGCTTAGTCTGATATTGTCAAAAATGGAAGACACTCTTACTCAATTTATGCAGATGTCCATTTCCAATCAAAAGAACACTGATGCATCTATCAAAAATCTCAAAGTTCAAGTTGGACAACTTGCAAAACAACTCTCTGAGCATGAAGGTGGCTCTTTCTCAACAAGCACACAAGTCAACCCAAAGGAACAATGCAAAGTTATTACAACAAGGAGGGGGACCATGGTTGGTTTGAAGGATGATTGTGAGAAAAAGAAAAGTGAAGGATTTGTAGAAAAATATGATGAAAAGAAAAAAAATTGAAAAAAAAGAGAAAAATGAGGAAGTAGTGACAAATGAAAAAATTGAAAAGAAAGTGATGAGTGAAGAAGAGAAGCAGAAAACAAATGATAAAGGCAAAGTTGTGCTTACTCCTCCTCCAGTTCAGCATATGCCTTATCCACATGCTCCAACAAAGAAAACAAAGGAAAGGCAGTACAAGCGCTTCCTAAATATTTTTAAACAACTGCAGATTAACATTCTTTTTTTCTGAAACATTGGAGCAGATGCCAACATATGCCAAACTCATGAAAGATCTACTTACAAAAAAGAAAAGATATACAGATGATGAAACAATAGAGCTGGATGCAGGTTGTAGTGCAATTATCCAAAAGACCATTCCATAAAAATCAAGAGATCCCGGTAGTTTCACAATCCCTGTGACTATTGGAAAATTATCAGTGGGGAAAGCTCTTCTTGACTTAGGTGCAAGCATCAACCTCATATCATTATCCATGGTCAAGCGGATAGGAGAAGTTGTAATTAAACCAACTAGGATGACTTTGCAATCAGCCAACAGAACCGTTAAGCATCCTTATGGCATCATTGAAGATATGTTGGTGAAAGTTGACAAATTCTTCTTTCTAGTCGACTTTGTACTCATTGGTATGGATGAAGACAGTGAAGTTTCATTAATTCTTTTAAGACCTTTCATGAAGACTGCCAAAGTCTTAATTGATGTTGATGAAGGAAAACTCACTATGAGAGTTCAAAATGATGAAGTACAGTTCAATGTTCTTAAAGCCTTGAAGCATCCCACAGATAAAAGAGAGTGTTTTAGAGTATACATTTTGGATGAGGTTTCTGACTCTAAAAGATTAATTCACAAAAAAAATGGTTGGAGAAAGCACTAACCGAAGCAGTCAAAGAGGGAGATGAATGTGAAGACAAGGAAAGATCAAAATGTCTTCAACAGCTGAATTCTTGCAAAGAAATTCCTTATCACCAATCTCTCTTTGAAGAATTGAAGGAAGATAAACAAACAGAGGAATCAAAGCTGGAACTAAAGGTATTACCTTCACATTTAAAATATGTTTTTCTTATAGGTAATTCCCAGAAACCAGTGATCATCAATGCAAATCTTTCTGAAGAAGAAGAAAAGAAACTGGTAAAAGTTTTGCAAAAAAACAAAGAAGCCATTGGTTGGACATTATCAGACCTAACAGGTATTAGTCCTTCTTACTATATGCATAGAATTTTAATGGAAGAGGATTATAAACCTGTAGTTCAACCTCAAAGATGCCTCAATCCAACCATGAAAAAGGTTGTCAGAAAAGAAATAGTCAAGCTACTAGAAGCAAGAATGATATATCCTATTTCGGATAGTTAATGGGTAAGCCCTGTACAGGTAGTACCCAAAAAAGGTGGTATGATTGTTGTTAAAAATGATAAAAATGAGCTTATTCCAACTCGTACTGTTACAGGTTGGAGAATGTGCATTGATTACAGGAAGCTCAACAAAGCCACTAGGAAGGACCATTTTCCATTACCTTTCATGGATCAAATACTGGAGAGACTAGCAGTCAGCAATATTACTGTTTTCTTTATGGTTATTCAGGATACAATCAAATAAATGTTAGTCATGGAGACCAAGAGAAAACAACTTTTACTTGTCCCTTCGGTGTTTTTGCTTATAGGAAAATTCTTTTTGGTCTCTGTAATGCACCTACTACCTTATGGATGATTTCTCTATTTTTGGATCTTCTTTTGATTTATGCCTATCTAACCTGGATACTATTTTGAAGCGATGTATTGAAACAAATCTTGTGCTTAATTGGGAGAAATATCACTTTATGGTGACTGAAGGTATTGTATTGGGTCACAAGATATTTATGCATGGCATTGAAGTTGACAAAGCCAAAGTAGACATCATTGAGAAATTACCACCACTAACAAATGTCAAAGGCATTAGAAGTTTTCTGGGACATGTAGGATTTTACAGACGGTTCATCAAAGGTTTTTTCAAGATTGTCAAACCATTGAACAATCTATTGAACAAAGAAGTCCCATTTCATTTTAATGATCCCTGCTTAAAAGCTTTTGAGACTTTGAAACAAAAACTGGTTTTTGCACCCATAATCATTGCACCCAATTGGACACTTGATTTTGAAATAATGTGTGATGCAAGTGATTATGTTGTAGGAGTAGTTTTGATTCAAAGAAGAAATAAAGTTTTTCATGTTATACATTATGCAAGCAAAGTTTTAAATGAAGCCCAAATTAATTATGCAACAACTGAGAAAGAATTGCTTGCAGTAGTGTATGCCTTGGAAAAATTTAGATCATATTTGATAGGATCTAAAGTCATAGTTTTCACTGATCATGCTGCTATCAAATATTTGTTAGTCAAAGCTGATTATAAACCAAGACTTATCAGTTAGGTTCTACTCTAACAAGAATTTGTTCTAGAAATCAAGGATAAGAAAGGAAGTGAAAACCATGTAGCTGATCATCTTTCCAGACTTACCAGTATGAAGTAACCACACAAAGTCCTGATATTCAAGAAGAATTCCCCGATAAAAAGTTATTCAACATTTTAGAAATACCATGGTTTGCAGAAATGGCTAATTTCAAAGCAACTACTGCAATTCCTGATGATTACACTTGGCACCAAAGAAAGAAGTTTTTTAGGGATGCTAAATACTTTGTGTGGGATGATTCGTACCTCTTTAAAGTTGCAGCAGATAATCTCCTGAGAAGGTGTGTAACTCAGGGGAAGGCAAGAAACATCTTGTGGCATTGTCACAATTCACCTTATGGAGGCCATTACAATGGAAAGAGGACTGCTGCAAAAATTCTCCAATCAGGATTTTATTGGCCTACCTTGTTTAAACATGCACATGATTATGTTCAAAGGTGTAATAGTTGCCAAAGAACAGGGGGAATCTCCAAAAGAAATGAAATGCCATTACAAAACATTCTAGAGGTCGAAGCTTTTGATTGCTGGGGGATAGATTTCATCAGTCCATTTCCATCATCTTACTCAAATGAATACATCTTGTTGGTTGTGGACTATGTGACTAAATCATTGGAAGAAATAGCTGCATAACACGCTGATGCAAAGATAGTCATTCGCTTCTTAAAGAAAAACATATTTTCAAGATTTGGTACACCAAGAGTATTGATAAGTGATGGAGGATCTCATTTCTACAATGTCCAACTTAAGAAAGTTCTCCAACACTACAGTGTCAAACACAAGGTGGCTTCACCTTATCATCCCCAGACCAATGGGCAAGTTGAAGTTTCCAACAAAGAAATCAAAAAGATTTTAGAAAAAATAGTTGCCCAATCAAGGAAGGATTGGTCTCAGAAGCTAGATGAAGCTCTATGGGCTTACAGAACAGCTTACAATCCTACAAGCCTCACACCCTTCCAATTGGTCTATGGCAAATCTTGTCATTTACCTGTTGAATTGGAACACAAAGCGTACTGGGCATTAAAATTTTTGAATTTTGATCAAAATGCTGCAGGTGAACACAGGAAGCTCCAGTTTCATGAACTGGAAGAATTGAGGTTTCAAGCTTATGAAAATTCTAAGCTTTATAAGCAACGAGTTAAAAGTTATCATGATAAAAAGCTTTTGAAAAAGAATTTTCATCCTGGACAAATAGGTTCTGTTATTTAACTCTCGATTAAGATTGTTTCCAGGTAAACTAAAATCCAAGTGTTCTGGACCATTCCTTATCAAAGAAGTAATGCCCCATGGAGTTGTAGTCTTGGAAGATCTAACTACGAAAAGAGCATGGACAGTAAACAGTAACAAACTCAAAAATTATTTGGGTGGTAATGTTGAAAGACTCACCACTGTGATCCAATTGTAGGAAATTTGAGCAACAAAAGCGTCTAGCTAAAACGACGTTAAAGAAGCACTTCTAGGAGGCAACCTAGTACATTCTAACCTTTCTTTTATATGCTTTATATATTATGTGGTGCATTTATACATCTTTCTTTAAATATTTAAAATTTTATTGTAAATATTATATTAATAAATTATTTTTTGAGAAATAGGTTTATTAGGATTAAACATAAATATAGGTTAAGTAAGAAACTGCATTTTAGTAATTTACTAAAAAAAAAACTTTAACTCGCCCAGGCGAGTTAACCATGACAAAAATACTCGCTTGGGCGAGTGGTCATATGCACACAAAAAAAAAGAATTAAACAATAGAGGGGTGAAAACGAATTTCACCCCATTTTCAAAATCCCAAATTGTTTCTTTCATAATCTACTTTTCCCTTGCTGTGACCTTAATTTCGCCTCTTCCTCCAAAACTCGCCCAAGCCATTTCATCTACACCATATCTCACACACCACTTAATTCATCTCAAGTTCCTTAAAATTTTGTTACTAGTCGTGTAAATACTACCTATTTTGTGTGTTTTATTTGAATGAAAGGTTCAACATTAGTACATTAATTAGACGTAAATTTGAGCAAATTTATGTTTTCTTTTTGTGAATATTCTGAAATATCTTTGCTCCTTTTGAAATTTTGGTATAATCTATGTGCAAAACCCTTTCAAATTCATGAACAAAATGAGTGCACACCAGCTGTTTGGTGAAATGCCTCAATGAAAACAACCATGCTTTATTCACTCTTTATGCACGAAATTACTCCCTGCACATGCTAGATAGCTTGAATAAATGTTAGGTTTCCGTAATTCATGGAAAAAGACCTGTGTGCATCATTGTGGATGATCAGTGAAATATCAATATAAGTAAAAAAATTGACAGCATCTAAAGTGAACTCTTCAACAAAACATACATTTGTTTGAAATTAAAAACATAGGGAGTAACATGTGTAAAAATTGTTTCAATTGATTTATACTTCAAATGATAAATTCATGGTTTGAAGGCTGAAAAATTTTATTTCACATTTGCAAAAGGTTAGGTAGTTGTTGATTTAAATGCATGCTGCCCATTGCATCATGATAAATTGACTTAAGCAATTTGAAATTAGTAATCTCAAAAAACTATCTTGGTACTTTGGCTGCAAAGAGTTATCATATTTATTTTTTGTTGTTGAGATGTTTTTTCAGATGGCTCCCAAAAATCTTTCTACCAAAAGAGCCAGACGTATAGGAGAAAGGTCAAGCTCCAACCTTCCTGCAGATTTTATATTTGATGCGCAGAGGTTCCGTAGTGAGGAGCACCAAAAGTGGTTCAAAGTCATTAAGAATTGGTCATTCCTCAAAGAACGGAGAGTTCAACTAATGGACAGGGAATATCCAGAATTCACCATAGAGATTGATAGAAGAAGATGGAGGCCCCTTGCAACACCAATGCAAAAATTTGATCCTACAATAGTATTGGAATTTTATGCCAATGCTTGGCCAACTGAAAAAGGTGTTCTTGATAAATGTTCTCTAGTGCGTGGCCAGTGGATTCCTTATGACCCGGATGCCATTAATCAATTTCTAGGGAATTCACTCATCTTGGAAGAAGGCCAAAACTGCGATTACATTACTAGGAGAAACATCATTTCAGGATTTGATGAAGAGGCTCTCACTCAGTTACTTTGTTCCCCTGAATATGATTTTGCTCGAAATATTACAAGGAATAACGTAAGATTGATGAGAACTAACATGAAAACACTAACTCAAATCTGGATGACCTTTTTCCTCAACAATGTGCTTCCAAGTGACCATAATTTTGACTTGACTATGCCAAAATGTCAGCTTGTTTTTAGTTGCATAGAACAACTTAGTATTAATGTAGCACAGTTGATCTCAGACACCATTCATCAGTTTGTCATCACAGAGCCTCCCCGACATCCACTGAACCCGGAAAAGTCCAATAGGGCACTTGGATTTCCTGCTTTAATTACTGCTTTATGCCAATTTTATGGATTGCAGGTACTACCCTCCAAGATAATCCAACCTCCCATCAGCCGAGCATTCATTGAAAAATATTGCCTAGCAGACAGGTGGAGCAGCAGCCACAAGAGCCAACATCCTTGGAGTCCCTTTCAGCTCATCTTCAAAGAATGGAACTCCAGATGCATACTTACATGCAACATATGGCTGACCAACAAGCTGCCAACTACAGGGGCTAGATGCAATTTGAAAGTTTCTATAACTATACATTGCATCAACATTTCCAGGATCCAAACCCCTTTCCTTGGCCCACTCCTGATCAATTTCGAGGGCATGTTGCATGGCCTGGGGATAGGCCTGTTTTTCAGGAGGAGGCAGAAGGCCAAGCGGCTGATAAAGTTTATCTTGCAGCTGACCAAGAAGCTATAAATGAAGGAGAAGGAGTAGCTGATGACGAAGATCTGATGCACAATCTGGCTGATTATCTCATTGATCTTTAAAATCTGTGACATTTTTTTATAATTTCTTTACCGCTTCTTTAACTATTTTATTTACTTATTTTGGATATGGATGCATTTTATGGCACATTTTGATTGTGTACACAGAGAATTTTCTCTTTTTGGTAGTATGAAATTTTTTGGAATTTTTTTTTGTGTTTTGTTGTTTCTAACATAGTTATATAATAGGTATAAATAAATCTTTTTGGAACTTTAAAATTTTTTTGAGACTTAAAAGAAATTCTTTTCTTGAAATATAACATACTTTGAAAAGAATCAATAGACAGTATTTTTTTGAAACAATTTGAATTAGATCGGAACACAACAAAAAGATGTTTGGAAACTATGAAAATGAAAAACAAAGGAATGGTTTTCTCAAAACACCAAATGAAGATAGGAATTTTTACATGGATTTGATAATGAACAAAATTAGAAAAACAGTGATTTGATTTGAACATGAAAATAAGCCTTAAACTTCAGTGAATGAGTGCCCCACATAAATTATATTGAGTGTCTGTAATGCCTTGAATTTTACGCATGTAATTAAGCTTAGATTAAGCTCATGTTTAAGGACTCTTAAGCAGAAAACCCTGTCTGGGTTGTGGCGCGGATAGCGCCGTGCTGGCGCGGTTAGCGCCGTGGCCTCGGGGAGCTGGCGCGGGTAGCGCGATGGATGGCGCGAGTCGCGCCACAAGTGGCCTAGAAAATCAGTTTCTGCTGGAATCCGGCGCGGT
>PYAF01004082.1:215280-226802 GCA_007407185.1 Glycine tomentella | reverse complement strand
CACTTTAGGCTAGATGATATGAGCATGTGGCTCTGATGTTTTGTACCTAGCCTTTCGTTTTGATTTTGTTATACCCTGAGGGGTTAATTGTACAGTTTTGTATCTAAACAGAGATATATGTATATTCACCATATGATATGTACAGTGTATCTGATGATGACATTTGTTGATGTCACTCTTATATATGGGCTTCCGAACTTCTTATAACTCTGATTGTTTATTTGATTGTCTGTGGTTATGTCTGGTAATGACCCTCAGAATGAAGGGGGCGTTACAGTGTCCTCACTGATATGTTCTATAGTTGATTTTGCATGAATTTCTAATTGTCATAACATATGATTCATGGATATGATTTAGGCCTTCTTTCTTTCTTGAACATTTTTTTAAGCCACTGACCAAAAGGCTATCCCAATATATGATGAATTACCACTTGCTACCCCTTTTGAGCCAAAAACACTTATTTTTTCTTTGGAACACTAACCTAGAGTAAAAATTTCCTACCTTACCTTAGGTTAGGAAAGCAAAAGGGACTTTGTTGGAACTTTCTGGATGGTTAAAAGTGATGAAAATGGTTAAAAGTGATGAAAAATACATTGTTTTTTTGGCTAAAGCTATCGAAAAGAAAAGAAAGAAAAAGAGAAAGAAAAAGAAAAAAGAAACAAATTCCTTGTGTTGAAAAATTCTATAAAGTTGGGTGATTAGAAGTTGATATGAGAAAAATTGATAAACTTGGTAAAAAAGAAAATAAATAGGAAGTGACAATAGTTTGTCTTGTTTGCGCTCCTATTCTTAGGGTAACTTTGAATATCCCGAAAAGCCAAAATTTCTTTCAAAACCATGCCCAACCCTAAAAAGTCCTAAAAATCCATGATAAATATGTACTTTGATTGGATGGGAAATAAATTGCAAAACTAATCTATAAACATATCAGTGTTAGAATTGAGAATAAACACTCACCTGTGAGAAAATTAAAACCTTTGGAGAGGTTTTCCTCTGTTTGAATCAATCAAATGTTTTCTTAAAAGTTTGTTAGAAATGAAATGTAATCTGATCTTAAACTCATTTGTTCTTTGAGAAAATCCATCTTTTATATTTTCAAAATTTTCATGGTTGACAATTTGAAGAATGTTCTGATCACTTTTGAAAGTTGATTCTTTACAAAATATGTTCATATTTAAAATACTATCTTTTATACTCATACTATTTGGAAACAAAAAAAATAGGACACATGACATCTGAGGCGACACGTGAGATTGCAGAAAGGATTGTAAGTCAAATGATGGTTTCATTGTTCATTAATTAGAAAAAATACAACAAATTACAAAACTCATTTAATACATTATGTTGATTGTAGGATACCCTGGAAGAGCAATCGACACATGATAGCTTTGTCGCTAGTGGACATCAAGATGTACTGACTACTGCCATTGGACGACCAAAGCACCTAGGTCGTGTCCGTGCTGCTGAAGCCGGTGTGACGATAAAGCAATACTTCGGTCCGAATCCATCAACCTCTCGCACATCTAAGTCCATGAACCCTAAAGACTTGGATCGACTAAAAACATAACATCAGGGAAAAGCTAGAGCATTCAATCACTGAAAAAGTGACGCAACAACTCATGATGTCCTTCAGCCAAATGCAGTCCCATATGCAATATCAGATGCAGTCTCAGGGTTTCATACCGCCTCCAAAGGTTCAAGTTTGTCCTTATGGTGCCCGTGTCAACACAAAGGAAAGTTGTGTCGATCCCTCAGGGCAAGACCTAGACACGGGTGCATCTGATAGGCGTGGGTTGTATGTTGATGACAATCCCCCCTGCCTAGTTGCCCTTGGAAGAATTTATGAAGGGTCGACAACCATGCACAACGTCCCTCTGGCCAATGATCAGGTCAAGGTGGGTGTTGAGGAAGTTTGAGATGCTGATTCTCGCGTCCCTGTACCCACTGAAGTGGTTCAGTTAGTGGGCAGGCCCTTAACACCTTCCTTGCTTGGTCGACACATCTTGTACAACCTATGTTGAAAAAGGTATTTCATTTCGTATGTGTTTATTATCATTTAAAAAAGATTTGTGTCATATAAAGTGAAGACGAACATTGACTTATGTTTGTTAACTGTGTAGGATAAACAAGGACTTGAGGGATCGGCGAAACCTGTACATAAGCTAGAACCTATTGAGGATCCCCTGTACCAGATCGCATTGACCATCCCCCAGCTTTTCCTCAGACCCATGCAAGTGTCGTGGGACCCTACTTTGTTCGGGTTGTATAACGACAACTTCCTATTGTACATAAAGCATGAGGATATTTCTGAAATAATCCACGGTGGTCAATGTCTAAACATCTCCATTTTACAGTTGTGGATTTTGTAAGTCACTTTACATTGCCTACCTACATGACTAATTGTTTTATATTCATGCATAATTGATTTTATTTTCAAAACAATAAGCATATGAATGAGTTATGTCTGTGATCAAATTTTGACTATGTCTATGGATTCATTAAGCCACAATCCTTACAAAGATCTGGGCAATCACAATTTGAATCTGAAGACTATCTTAAGAAATGGATGCAGAGTTGACAGAAACATATCAACCTTGCAGCGTAATTGAATGGGTAAGTAAAATTGTACAAAAGAATTAAAATAATGTATGCAGTATAATAACTTAATGTTCTCCATTGCAGTGCCACTAAAATAATGTCAGACCTCATTGAATTTATTTATTATTCACATATGATGTTTATTGTACTGAATTTTGAAACTACCTGGATGTCTGTTTTTTCATGCAGGTTAAAATTAGGTTAAATTAATAAAATAGACAGTATAATAAAAAAATAAAAAACATCAATTTTTAGTAAAAATCGGTGTTAAATTTATGTAACTACATCGATTTTTCCTGAAAATTGATGTTGCTGAGCATATGCAACAACATCGATTTTTACTAAAAACTGATGTTGTTACATCACAACAACATCATTTTTTTTCTTTTATTTCTTATTTTTCGACAACGGCTTTTTAGAAAAATAGATGTTGTATATTTTTGTTAACATCGATTTTTTGATAACCGATGTTAACATTCATACTTTTAACGTCAGTGGTTTCAACATCAGATAAAAATCGATGTGGAAAGGCCAATCTAACTGATTTTAAAAGCTTATTTTCTAGTAGTGTGTCATCCTCTGGTAGCTGGTTTCGTAACTGAGTGACCTGTCCCTCTCTAGGCCCGAGCTGGAAAGTGGTCGTCTCTTCGACCAGGGTCACTCGATTATCATCGTTAGTTCTGGGATCGAGCTCTAATCCTTCTACTTCCTAGGCTTCTACTCCATCCTCCACATAGTGGATAGCTTATGGGGTTTCCTTTCTTGTGTGAGGGTGTAACCTAAGGCTGGACATGTAGCACTCTTTAGTCATCCTCTGGTCGGCATGCATAGTTATAATGGTCCCGACGTCCAACGGGAACTTCGTCGTGAGGTGAACGGTTGAAACAATTACGTCGAGGGCATTGAGTGAGGGACACCTAAGGATACGATGTGTGAGCATCAACTATCACATATCGTATCTTCAACCTCTTTTGCATTGGCCCCTCATGCCTGATAACCGATGTCGCATCACTTCAAAACTAATAAATTGTGTTAATTCTGTGGCACATGATTAACCTAGGTCAACTTAGAGACACGATCAATTTGGTTCCAACTTAAATTCACTAAAAAAATATGGGGATTTCAATCAAATAGTTTGTAGGCAATGTGTAAAAATTGGGAAAACACAAACTACAATTTAAGAAAAATGTAGCAACTGGCAGAATTAATAAGAAGTATTTAAAATAGATTAAAGAGCATCAACCCAATTCACCAAACCAAGCAATACTAATTATCATAGTTCCCACATAATGATCTTGTTATGAAGGTTCATTCAATTTCATTAGAAGCAATTCAATCGAATTAACTCCTAAATTAATTGAAACCACAACCCTAATTGAAATATCATCCAAGTAATCTGTGATTAAAATTCAAAATTAGGAAATGAATCCATAAACTAATCCATTTTTAATCCTAAACACATTCATAATCATGCAAATCAAATAGAGAATTGAAGAAGAAAGTGAACATTCACACAGAAATTGAAATACTAAATCAAAACTCAAATTTTCTCTTTGCTTGGATTGGATACTTAGATTGATTTATTGTTTAGCCTTCCATGGTCATCATCAATGGAAGAACCACGAGATTAGTGCAAGAAAATGGAAGAACAAAAATGAAATGAAGAAGAAAACTCAAGAACAATAAAGAACAATTGAGAGGAAAAGAGAAAGAAATTTTAATTTTGGAAACTTCTAAAAGAAATTACAAATTATGTTTTTTGCTAAAATGAAGTGTAAAAATCTAACTAACTAATTGCACTGAAATATAGTGACCGAGTCAGTAGGAAAGGATGGGCCATGATTAGGCCCATCTAATCTAACTAATTAAGAATTACAATAATTCGCAACCCAAACTCAAGTGTAGAGGATCTGACTTCCAAGCCTAAAAATGACAGAATTGGCTTTGGCTTATATCTGACAAAATTGTAGCTATTTCCTTATCTTTCCAGGGACTACTCATATGCTCCATTTAGAGTTCTGTAGAACTCTCTAGGTCCTGCACAAGGAAGATAGATCAAATAAGCAAAAAAATCCAAAAATAAGCAACAATTATCAATTAAGCCCAATTGTTTGCCTAAGACAAAAACTGAATTAGAGTGGAAAAATAAAAGTCTAAGAGAAGTCAAATAATCTAAGAAGAATAGAAAAATATTAAACTAAAAATGCTCAATCAATGCCCGAACATGGTGTAGAGCCGATGCAGCCCTTCATCCCTACTTGTTTCCCAACAAAGCCGAATAGGGGGTCATCGTGT
The DNA here is from genome assembly GCA_007407185.1 of Glycine tomentella. Taxonomy (NCBI): domain Eukaryota; kingdom Viridiplantae; phylum Streptophyta; class Magnoliopsida; order Fabales; family Fabaceae; genus Glycine; species Glycine tomentella. Next base: position 221,909 of record PYAF01004082.1, on the reverse strand, counting down.
GGGAGGATCTCGAACTCAAGTATATCCATATGTTTGAAGGTGTTCCAAAACAAGATGTCAGTCGAGCTTCCTTGATCTATAGGGGTCTTCTTGACAATGCAATTTGCTATCTCAACACTAATCACCATTGGGTTGTCATGCACTGGGTCAATTGCCTTGAAGTCGCCTCGTGATGCTTTTGCCGAAAGGGTTCTTGAATTAAGTTAACCGTCTTCCCAAAGTGTTAAAGAACAGGGGAATAGCGTCTGAACACACACTCGAATTAGTGGCTCAAGGTAAACTGATTGTGGTTGATTTGGCCTCTCCTCCTTCCGGTGGGTTGGCATCATGTTGTTGTGACCTATGTGCCTCCCGGAGGTGACCATTCTCACGTCGAAAGGCGTTGATTTCCTCACCATGGTGTTTCTACATTTCAGAGACCTGAGCCTGTAGTCTCCTAACTATCGAAGATAGGTCGGTATGATCTTCTATGTAAACATCTTCATTGTGGTGATTAGTCTATTGTTCCATTACTGTTATTGCCATGAGCTCCTGGGGTCGGGATATGTCTTACACGGTCCCACGGTGGGTGCCAAAATGTTCTTCTCGTAAATGGATCAGATGCCTATCCTTCTAGTGAATGGTCTTCTGCTTGTAGTTCCTTGTTGAAGTCTTGAGTGCATGAATGTCCGGAAGGACTCGAGGGGGGGGGAGTACCTGCAAAAGGAACTCTAACGCTCAAGTGATGGTTTGGTTCAGAGTTGTTAATGGTATATAGTGAATATTTTAGAATGAATCAGTCCTCTTACTAGGGGTTTCACCCCTTTCCATACTAACCTTGTTGGGCCTGAGTATATGGGTCTATTGCATCCTGATTACCAGTTGTATAATACTCCTCCTAATCATGCTTAGGTACTTTTAATCAAGTGATCACCTTTAAGTGGGTTTAAGTGGAGATAATCACGACCGAGTGGTACTCGACATTCACACATGTTGAAGGTCGAGACATGTTGTATGACATATGTGGATACATGTCGAAGGGTATGTTCGATTTGGGTGCCAAGTGTCTCCTTGGCCTGACCGAGTACCTTATCCAGTATAGTATCTAATGAAGTTATTTCTCTAAATGGATATTTTTGAGGAAAAACACATATATGTGAAAAAGTTCTATTAAAATCAAACATGAAAATCTTTTATTCTCATAAAACATCTGTAAACACTTTCAAGAGTTCTTATGAATAATCAAACATATGATTCTTGAGTATAAAAAATAAGTTCCTTCTACCAAATGCTCATTGACGATTATTACTATAAAAACTAACCAACTAACTTAGCATATATGGGAATATGTGATTTGATATTTATGTTGTTTACGCAATTAAATTTAAGTAATTAAACTTATCATTAAATCAAGGAAAATTTACGTTGACCTCCCTGAGATCTGCTTTGATCGATGACAAAAAGCACTCCTCTAGTTTCTAAAAAGCAAAGACCTCCCCAGTGTTAAACTTTGTTAACCTCCATTAAGTTATCCATATCCTGCATCTATTCTCTAATTTGTTCATTTATTTTCTACATTTTTTTCCTTCAATTTGTGTTGCACCTGTGGAGACTTAGTTCAAGTTGATAAAGCTGGTTGTATGATTTGTTATGCTTGTATGTAATGGTGTACCCTTAGCAGACATTGAGATTTGGTGACCCACCAAATTGTATATCCAATTTAAAGTGATTGAAAAAACTTATAGTCAAAATTTATTTTGATAAACAAAGTAATTTTATTAAAATAAGCTAAACAATAACACAAGTAGTGCCCAGTTAAGCTACCAACGATACAAATAGGGCAAAACGGTTAAAAAAATAAAACCCTTATCATGGGAGGGCCATCTAGACAGTAATTGTGAAAAACCCAAAACTGATATAATCCAACAAAAATAGAGGTTGTTGCTTGCTGCACTCAAAAATTGCTTCCTTGCACCTTTTTTTTGGCTTTCGAATTGGTCAATATAGAATATAAATTTACGTTCCAAATGATTGGTTATATCTTTTGGCTTGAAAGGAAAAAGAAAAAAAATCCAAAAATGTGCTTGGAATGCAGGAAGCAACAACTCAAAATAAAAGATTCAAACAAGGATACGCATGAGACCACATCAGTCGTAACATGTTATTCCATTATCAAGAGTGTAATTCACGAAATTCATCTCTAAAAGTGTAAAAAGTGCTAACAAGTTAATCCTTGAAAAATAGAAAATTGATTATCTCAGGTAAGGTAGTCCTTTCATTGGCAAAAGAACGTAAATAATACAATTTTAATAAAAAATTGCCAATTTGGGTTGTTTGCAAACAAATTACCAATCTGGGGCAGTAGGTCACGCCCAAAATTGGGCATGACTGGTCACACTTAGATTCAGGCGTGACCAAGGGGGCAATTATGCCTGAATCTGGGCGTAACCAGTCATGCCCAATTCTGGGCGTGACCTACTTCCCCAGATTGGTAATTTGTTTGCAGTTTTTTACTTTTTCACCACTTTTACTATTGCGCCTTCTCTCTAAAGGTTTCCAGAGCACACCTCTGTTAGCTTTTGAGTGATTTATCTCTGCACCGAAGCTCTGCCAACAAGTAAGTTAATTTATTGGTTATGGTTTAAGGGTTAAGGTGTAAGGGTGTAAGGGTTTATGGTTTAAGGTTTAAGGGTGTAAGGGTTAGGGTTTAAGGTGTTTAGGGTGTAAGGGTTTATGGGTTAATGGTTAAGGTTTTAGGGTCTAAGGGTTAGGGTTTAAGATTTTTGGGTGTAGGGTTTATGGTTTAAGGGTTAAGGTTTTAGGGTCTAAGGGTTATGGTTTAAGGTGTGAGGGTGTAGAGGTTTATGGTTTAAGGTTTTAGGGTGTAGGGTTTAGGGTGTAAGGTGTTTAGGGTTTAGGGGTTTATGGTTTAAGGTTTAAGGTTTTAGGGTCTAGGGTTTAGGTTTAGGGTTTAGGGTATATGGTTTAGGGTGTAACGTTTTAGGGTCAGATTTATGAGTCTTCTTCCCACTTATATAATGCTCAACTTCTCTATTTTTATCAGATGTAGAACTTTATCTCACACTTGTACTCTAACAAGAATCTCACTAATATAACTTCTCTAAAAAATGAAATAACATCTATAAACAAATTAATGAAAAACTCATTTTAACTTCTCGATATTTAATTCATTTTTTTCTTCTTTTAAAAATATTTCTAAAAAACCTTACATTCAAATATATTTTATATCTTTTTTCCTCTCTAATTCACGAAGTTGTCAGAAATGACACTAGTACTACCATAGCTCGAAACGTAGGGCCAAACGATAACCCATGACTTTATTCCACTCCCAAGGTCAGTCAAGTCACTAATTCCTCGATAACAGGGTCAGCGTGATTTCCTGGTAACATTGCTCAATGCTCTTTCTCGCACCCTCCCATCCCACTTCTCTTCTTTTTCCTACTTTTTTTTTTAAACTCAAATTGCAAAAAGGTTAAACAGTGTAACAGAGTAAAAAAACTGAAAGTACTGTTTGAACAGTCGCACTTTTAACAACTAACCCCTTTAATCACGGAGCTACATTATTTTATTTTTTAAAAAACGAACACCAACAACAACAAGTACCAATTTTTCTGACCCCCAGTCACTAAGGAGAGTGACTGTGTGAGTTCTAAACAACCTGCATTATACTCTTCTCAGTTGTGGCCATAACTTTTGCCTCATGGAACAACAATGCTCAACCTCACTCTCCCAGGACAACCTCACTCTCTCAGGACAACACCCAAGCCCTAAACTGAACTAATTAAATTTAACCAAAAAAATTGAATTTAAATACTAAATCCTAAACACTAAACCCCAAAGACTAAACCATTAACCCTAAAATCATATTCCCTAAACTAAACCCTAATCGCTAACCCTAAGTAAATTCAGTAAAAGAATTTAAACAATAAACCATAAATGCTAGTCTAAACCCTAGCCTAAACACTAACCCCTAAACCCATAAACCATAGTCTAAACCCTAAACCTTAAACCCTAAACACTAATCCCTAAACCATAAACCCTAGTCTAGACACTAATCCCTAAACCATAAACCATAAACACTAAGTAAAATAATATTAATTATACAACTAAACCCTAATCCCAAAAATCCTAATCCATGAACTAAACAATAATTCCTAAACCCAAACCCCTAAGCCTTGACCCCTAAACACTAAGTTAATTTAGAAAAATAATTTTAATTTAACAACTAAATCCTAAACCCTAAGTAAACCCTAAACACTAAGTAAATTCACTTCAACAATTTTAATTATACAACTTAACCCTAAACCTAAATCGTAACCCTTAAACTAAACCCTACTTCATAAACCCTAATCCATAACCCTTCAACCCTAAACTGAACTAACTAAAATTATTAAAATTATTATACTTGACAACTAAACCCTAAACTAAACTTAATCCTATAACCTAATACCTAATAGTTATCTACAAAACGAAATAAATAATATGGCTCTAACAAATTTAAAAATCAACAGAATAATATATTAAATAATACTCATAATTAATAAATTAACTTACTTGTTGGCAGAGCTTCGGTGCAGAGATAAATCACTCAAAAGCTAACAGAGGTGTGCTTCGGAAACCTTTAAAGAGAAGGCACAACAGTAAAAGGGGTGAAAAAGTAAAAAAAAACTGCAAACAAATTATCAATCTAGGGCAGTAGGTCACGCCCAGAATTGGACATGACTGGTCACGCCCAGATTCAGGCATGACTGCTCCCTTAGTCACGCCTGAATCTGGACGTGACCAGTCATGCCCAATTCTGGGTGTGAGCTACTGCCCCAGATTGGTACTTTGTTTGCAAACATCCCCAAATTGGTATGTTTTTATTAAAATTGTATTATTTAGGTTCTTTTGCCCCTTTCGTTAGTAGGCACTAGTAACTCTCTGTGGATGAATAACACCAACGTTAAATGTTATGTTGGAATGTGAGTCTCTCTTCTAGGTGGCTTTCCACAACAACATAGACCAGATTAAAATTTTCAGGAATTAAAATGATAATTACAAAAACATTTTTTTTTCTTCTTCTTGTGTCTAGTTAGTATGAACTAAAATGAAACATTAAAGGACCAAAATAAAAAATTAAAAATATTTTTTTTCATTTTCTTTTGTACAAATCAGCAAGAACCAAAATTAAAAATTGATAAAATATTTTTTCCGAGAATTTTGTAAAAAATATTATAACATCTCAATTTCCACTAATTTCGATTTCTAATTATTCATAAACTTATATTTAAAAATCAATTTAGAATTCGAGAATTCTAATAAACAACATTGTCTACAAATTACCAAGTACTATTCAGATATAAATTTTAAATATTTTTTTTTTAAATGTCCCTTATGTCAGCAAATTAACTAGAATCTCGTTTTAGCAAAAATGTGATTGCAAAAGATTGTAAAAGCTCTATTTGACATTTAAAATGTTAATATTTAACAATAATATTAAATATAACTTTGGAGAATCTTTTTACAACTTAAAAAAATTTTGTTCAAAATTATACTAAAACCATTATGTTAAACCTGAGTTTGCCTTATTTTTTTTTTTTATAACAAATGTTAATAAATATCCTTAAAAATTAAGAATAATTTTTTATTAAAATATACAAAATTACGTTGTGCATTATATTTAAGAAACTAGTTAACATAACCTTTTTCTTTATTGTTTTACACACAATTAAATTTTTTTTCTCTAAAATTAAAAGAGATAAACAAAAACTATTCCCACATTTTAGACGTGTTCGTGCACCCGCATCCATCTATAAAATTTGATTCTTATTCTTATGAATCCTCTAAAGAACTTGGATACCTTTCGATTGCGTTAAAGGTGATACCGATAGAAATCGAAAGAGAATGAGCTCACACCTCTTTGTTGAAATATAAACTTGATTTTGGGCTTAAAATGTTTATTGTACTAGTAGTCCATATTTATAGTCCAAGATCTAGAAAGATCTTGTAAGTGGTAGTAGTCAAAGTTTCTAGAATATTATAGTAAAATATCTAAATCTAGAATGATCCATAACTACAAGATACATGTATAGAATTATCTTGACTATAGGTAAGTTGAGTGGTTTCTAGAATCTTCCATGTACTAGTATAAATAGGGGTCATCGCCTACATTTGTAAGCAAGCAATTATCAATACAAGTTCTAAGTTATAAAAATTCTCTCCACTCTTCCATAAATTCTCCTCTCTTATATAAACATAATACCTCTTCCATAACATATAAGCCTCTTATTTCCAACAAATTGGTATCAAGAGCTTGGTTCGACAAGATGATGGCCAACAATGTCATCATGTTTCCTCGTCTCACAAAAGATAATTATGATCGATGGAGCATCCAAATGAAGACCTTTCTAGGTGGACAAGACCTATGGGAGATTGTGGAGCAAGGTTATGAAGAACCTAAAGAAAAAGGTTCTCTCACCAAGGAGCATAGACAATTGAAGACCAATGATCAAAAGGCTCTTTCCATCATCCAACAAAGTGTAGATGATGGAGCTTTTGAGAAAATTGCAAGTGCAACCACCGCCAAGAAAGCATGGGAGATCTTGGAGAATTCTCATAAAGGAGTTGATAAGGTAAAAAAGGTTCGA
>PYAF01004082.1:191537-215180 GCA_007407185.1 Glycine tomentella | reverse complement strand
CCGATTATTTTACAAGAGTCTTGGCGATTGTCAATCAATTAAAAAGGAATGGTGAAACTCTAAGTGATGTAAGAGTCATTGAGAAAATTCTTAGATCATTAGATTCAAAATTTGACTATATAGTCGTAGCTATTGAAGAATCTAAAGATCTAGAATCAATGACTATTGATGAACTCATGGGTTCACTACAAGCACATGAGGAGAGGTTTAACAAGAAGAATAAGGAGCCTTTGGAGCAAGCTTTACAAGCGAAGCTCTCTTTCGAAGAAGAAAGTGGTGAAAAGACTCATCAAACAAGTCAACGAGGCCGTGGTCAAGTACGTGGTCGAGGACGAGGGCGAAGATATATCAAACGGGGAGGCTATAAGTCTTACAAAAATGAAGAAAGGAGTCAAGATTTTCGCTCAACAAGAGGTCGTGGGAGAGGCTACACAAGTAGAAGGCCAAGGTATGACAACTCTCAAACTAAATGTTATAATTGTCATAAATTTGGCCACTATGCTTCAGAATGCGAGAAGTCAAACAATTATGTCCAAGAAAGAGCAAATTTTGCGCAAGAAGATTCCGAATCGATGGAGAATACTTTGTTACTAGCATGCAAAGGTGGAGATAATGGAGGATCGAATTTGTGGTATCTCGACACCGGTGCAAGCAACCACATGTGCGGAGACAAAAGCATGTTCGTGGAGTTAGATGAGGTGATAAGTGGTAGTATCACCTTTGGAGATTCCTCTAAAGTCCCGGTGAAAGGCAAAGGTAAGATCCTCATCCGCTTGAAAAATGGAAGACATTGATTTATCTCCAGCGTGTATTATGTGCCCAACATGAAGACCAATATACTGAGTGTTGGACAACTCTTAGAGAAAGGTTATGATATTCACATGATAAATCGTAGTCTTTCTATAAGAGACCAAATAGGAGGTTTGATTGCTCAAGTGCCAATGTCAACGAATAGGATGTTTTTGCTAAATATTCAACATGACATTCCAAGATGTTTAAAAGCATGTTTCAAAGATAATTCTTGGCTTTGGCACATGAGATACGGGCACTTGAATTTTGGAGGCTTAAAGTTATTATCAAGTAAAGGAATGGTGAAGTGTTTGCCTCCAATTAATCATCCGGATCAAATATGTGAAGGATGCCTTCTAGGAAAGCACTTCCGAAACAGTTTTCCACTAGAGGCTTCTAGTAGAGCAAAGAAACCTCTAGAACTTATTCACACGGACGTGTGTGGACCCATCCATCCACTATCTTTTGGTAAAAACAAATATTTTCTTCTATTCATTGACAATTTTAGCCGAAAGACATGGGTCTATTTCCTAAAAGAAAAAACAAAAGTCTTTGGAATGTTCAAGAAGTTCAAAGCTTTTGTGCAGAATCAAAATGGCCTTACCATAAAGGCAATAAGATCGGATAGAGGAGGAGAATTCACATCAAATGAATTCAAGGAGTATTGTGAGTCAAACGGACTTCGTCGTCCTCTAACGCTTCCGTATTCCCCACAACAAAATGGCATGGCGGAGAGAAAGAACCGGACGATTCTAGACATGGCTAGAAGCATGTTGAAGAGCAAGAGAATGCCTAAGGAGTTTTGGGTTTAAGCCGTTGATTGTGCGGTTTATCTACTAAACCGCTCTCCCACAAGGAGTGTTAGAGACAAGACACCCATTGAAGCCTGGAATGGAAGAAAACTGGGCATCTCACATCTACGAGTATTTGGAAGCATGGCATATACACATGTGCCGGATCAAAAGAGGTCAAAACTCGATGACAAGAGCGAGAAACTAATTTTTGTAGGATATGACTCAAGCTCAAAGGGTTACAAGCTTTACAATCCTCAAACTCGCAAAGTTATCTCAAGTAGAGACGTAGTGTTCGATGAAGAAGCAACTTGGGATTGGAATACAGAAGAGGAAAATTATAATTTTCTTCCTTATCCATATGGAGATATCTCAAGGAATGAAGAAAACTTGGAAACTCTAGAACCTTCTACACCACCATCATCACCAACACGTGGAGGACAAGAAACACCACCTTCAGAAGGAGAGTCAAGTAGAGTTCAACATCGTACAAAGAGCATTGATGAGCTATATGAGGTAACCCAGTCTTTGGATAATCTAACACTATATTGTCTCCTAGCAGATAGTGAACCTATAAGCTATGAAGTTGCGGTGGAAAATGAGAAGTGGAGGCACGCGATGGACAAAGAGATCCATGCAATCAAAAAGAATGATACATGGGAACTTGTTACTCTTCCAAAGGGTCATGAAGCTATTGGCGTGAAATGGGTGTACAAGGCCAAGAAGAACTCTAAAGGAGAAGTGGAAAGATACAAGGCCAGATTAGTGGCTAAGGGATATAGCCAACGAGAGGGGATCGACTACGACGAAGTGTTTGCACCTATTGCTCGTCTTGAAACTATAAGGTTGATGATCTCATTAGCCGCTCAAAACAATTGAAGGATTTATCAGATGGATGTCAAGTCTGCTTTCCTAAATGGCTATCTTGAAGAAGAGGTCTACATCGAGCAACCTTTGGAGATTAAAGAAGGCATTATACGGATTGAAGCAAGCACCGAGGGCATGGAATAGCAGGATTGACAAGTATTTCCAGCAGAATGGCTTCACGAAATGTTCTCACGAGCACGCGTTATACACCAAGGTGAGTAAGAATGGAGATCTTATGCTCGTGTGCCTGTACGTGGATGACTTGATATTCACAGGTAGCAATCCAGTAATGTTCGAGGAGTTCAAGAAAGTCATGGTTCGAGAGTTTGAGATGACAGACATTGGGCTCATGTCATACTATCTTGGGATTGAGGTAAAACAAAAGGAGGATGGAATATTTATATCTCAAAAAGGCTATGCAAAGGAAGTATTAAAGAAATTCAAGATGTTTGATTGCAAGCCCATGAACACACCGGTGGATTGCAATCTCAAGTTGTCAAAAGATGATGAAGGATACTTGGTGGATCCAACGCAATACAAGAGTTTGGTTGGAAGTCTGCGGTATCTAACCTGCATAAGGCCAAATATTCTCTATGGAGTTGGACTGTGATAGTGATTGGGCCGGAGACATTGATGATCGTAAGAGTACAAGTGGGTTCGTGTTCTACATGGGAGATACAGCATTCACGTGGAGTTCTAAGAAGCAACCTATTGTTACTCTCTCAACATGTGAAGCTGAATATGTAGCTGCTACAGCACGTACGTGTCACGCGATATGGCTAAGGAGATTACTAAATGATCTCAAGTTATTTCAGAAACAAGTCAGCTATTGCTGTAGCAAAGAATCCGGTTCACCATGATCGAAGTAAGCACATCGACACGAGATTTCATTTCATTAGAGAACGCGTGGCTAAGAAGGAGGTTCAGATACGATACAGAAAGTCACTTGATCAAGTTGCAGACATCTTCACAAAGCCCCTCAAGTATGAGACGTTTCAGAGATTACAAAATATGCTTGGCATTACTAAATCAAGTTTAAGGGGGGCTGTTGAAATATAAACTTGATTTTGGGCTTAAAATGTTTATTGTACTAATAATCCATATTTGTAGTCCAAGATCTAGAAAGATCTTGTAAGTGGTAGTAGTCAAAGTCTCTAGAATATTGTAGTAAAATATCTAAATCTAGAATGATCCATAACTACAAGATACATGTATAGAATTATCTAAACTATAGGTAAGTTGAGTGGTTTCTAGAATCTTCCATGTACTAGTATAAATAGGAGTCATCCCCTACATTTGTAAGCAAGCAATTATCAATACAAGTTCTAAGTTATAAAAATTCTCTCCACTCTTCCATAAATTCTCCTCTCTTATATAAACATAATACCTCTTCCATAACATATAAGTCTCCTATTTCCAACACTCTTAACTCTACACACTGCACCAATTCCAAAAAACACTAACCCAAACTCCAAAAAACTCAAAACACCACCACCACCACCACCACCACCACCTCTTTACCAAAGAATTTTCATCCCTTCCCATGTCTACAGACACCCTTCAGCCATACTCTTGGAATTCTGCACTTCCCTCAAAGAGCTTCAGCAAATCCTCCCTCTCGTCATCAAAAACGGTTTCTACAACTAGCACTTGTTCCTGACCAAGCTCATAAGCCTTTTCTGCAAGTTCAACAGCGTCACTGAGGCAGCACGTGTGTTTGAGCCTGTGGAGCACTTTACGCGATGCCGTGAAGTTTTATGAGAGGATGAGGTGTGATGAGGTTAGGCCTGTGGTGTATGATTTTACTTACTTGTTGCAGTTGTGTGGGGAGATTTTGGACCTCAGGAGGGGGAGGAAGATTCATGGGATGGTGATAACTAATGGGTTTCGGTCCAATTTGTTTGCCATGCCTTCTGTGTTTAGGATGCGTACAAGATGTTCGAGAGAATGCCGCAAAGGGACTTGGTTTCGTGGAACACGGTGGTGGCAGGTTATGCACAGAACGGGTTCGCCAGGAGGGCTGTGCAGGTGGTTTTGCAGATGCAGGAGGCTGGCCAGAAGCCAGATTCCATCACGTTGGTCAGTGTTTTGCCTGCTGTTGCAGATGTGAAGGCTTTGAGGATCGGAAGGTCTATTCACGGTTATGCTTTCAGAGCTGGGTTTGAATCTATGGTTAATGTTGCGACAGCGATGCTGGATATATACTTTAAATGTGGGTCTGTGAGGCATGCGAGGTTGGTGTTTAAGGGGATGAGTAGCAGGAATGTTGTTTCTTGGAATACGATGGTTGATGGCTATGTGCAAAATGGCCAATGTGAGGTGCAACGTTTTTGAAGATGTTGGATGAAGGGGTGGAACCGACAAATGTTAGTATGATGGGGGGCTTTACATGCTTGTGTTAATTTAGGTGATGTTGAACGAGGGAGATTTGTTAATAGATTGTTGGATGAGAAGAAACTTAGTTTTGATGTGTCAGTAATGAATTTTTTAATATTCATGTATTCAAAGTGTAAGATGATTGACATTGCGGCCTCAGTGTTCCATAATTTGAAACAGAAAACAATCGTCACATGGAATGCCATGATATTAGGTTATGCACAGAATGGATGTGTAAATGAAGCTTTAAATCTATTGTGTGAGATGCAATCTCACGACATCAAACCTGATTCCTTTACATTAGTGAGCATAATTACTGCTCTTGCGAATTTATCAGTCACCCGCCAGGCTAAGTGGATTCGTGGACTTGCTATAAGAACTTTGATGGACAAGAATGTCTTTGTCTGCACAGCACTCGTTGATACATATGCAAAATGCGGAGCCATTCAAACTGCAAGAAAGCTTTTTGACATGATGCAAGAGCAACATGTGATAACATGGAATGCAATGATAGATGGCTATGGAACACATGACCACAGAAGAGAAGCTCTGAATCTCTTCAATGAAATGCAGAAGGGATCTGTTAAGCCAAATGAAATAACATTTCTCTCTGTAATCGCAGCTTGTAGTCACTCGGGTTTAGTGGAAGAGGGCCTCTACTACTTTCAAAGCATGAAGGAAAACTATGGTTTAGAATCTGCAATGGATCACTATGGCGCCATGGTTGATCTCCTTGGTCGTGCTGGCTGGCTAGATGATGCTTGGAAATTCATCCAGGATATGCCTGTCAAACCAGGAATTACTGTTTTAGATGCAATGCTAGGTGCTTGCAGAATCCATAAAAATGTAGAATTCGGTGAGAAGGCTGCAGACGAACTATTTGAGTTAGACCCAGATGATGGTGGGTATCATGTGTTGTATTGCTTGCCAACGTGTATGCATCTGCTTGAATGTGGGACAAAGTTGCTCGGGTGAGGACCGCCATGGAGAAGAAAGGGATCCAGAAAACTCCAGCCTGCAGTTTGGTGGAGTTGAGAAACAAAGTTCATACATTCTACTTTGGAAGTACTAATCATCCTCAATCCAAAACAATCTATGCTTATCTTGAGACTTTTGGAGATGAGATCAAGGCTGCTGGGTATGTGCCTGACACCAATTCAATTCATGATGTGCAAGAAGATGTGAAGGAGCAATTGCTCAGTAGCCATAGTGAGAGGCTTGCTGTTGCATTTGGACTTCTGAATACAAGACGTGGCACGACAATACACATTAGGAAGAATCGAAGAGTTTGTGGTGACTGCCATGAAGCCACTAAGTACATTTCACCAATGACTGGGAGGGAAATTATTGTGCGCGATTTACGTAGGTTCCATCATTTTAAGAATGGAAGCTGTTCTTGCGGGGATTACTGGTGAATCAATAGACACCTTTGTTATCATTATTCAATCATGATTCCTTCTACAAGGTCCTAACTAGAGCACCTCAGTTGAAGAACTAGTTGAAATTTGCTACCCTAGAAGAATGACATTATTTGCGTCAACCTTTGACCACATCAGTGGCCATTCTAATGCCACGTTTTAGCTTTGGCCATGCTACTCTTTTCTTGAGTTTTACATTTTTTTTTGGAGGGGGGGGGGGATTTGGTGAGGTTTTCTTGCTATGTCCAAAGTATTCTATTCTCTTTTTATTTTATATGTTGTTAACAGTTTCAATTAATGTTATGGTGTAGGATACGGAGTGTGATTAGGCTCATGTAGTGTTGGACAAATTGCATGAAAAAGAGAGAATGCGAAAGAGAAATGAGAGAGAGAATTTGAGAATACTTGTAGTATTGAAATTGTGTTATCTTTTTCCATATGATTATATTATACATATTTATAGTGTATGCTTCCGTGGCATTACTATTCAGGTGGCTTATACAAGTATTTGCGTTAAGTATCGTATTTTGAGGGTTACATCAAATGTGTCTAGAATCAGCTTGTCATTGGGGCGTTTCTTATTTAAGTAAGCTTTTTAATCCTATAGTTGACTTGTAATACTTAAGTTGGTCTTCATGTGTCTATGTTTTGTGTCGCATATTCATGATGTGTAAAGTTGATATTTATCTCATAATAGTTGTTCCCGAGTCGATATTGTCGTAGAAAGAGACAATGTCGACTTAACAAGAGAAGAAGTTGATATTTATCCTAGAACAATTAGGATTTAAGAAACGAAAATAATACATTAATCCATTGTAAATTACTGAGGATTAGGATATCACTAATCGATTTTGAATAAAAAAGTTAGAAAAACATATTTATCAACCATTTAACTATTGGTAAAGGTTGACATGATTTATCGACGTCGTAATTAAGGTTGACATGAATATAAAAAAAAACTTTAATTGATACTGTTGTTATCGATTGTTAAACTATAGGTAATTTTTGTTATATACTTGAGATTTTGGTAATTAACAAAAGTATTTGAAAAAGGTAAAACAAAATCTATTTTTTCTAACAATATAACCATTGATGGATTGGTATTTGGTAGTTGAAAATTGTTTCGATAAGGAAAATTGGTGTAAGTCTTCCTATCATCCAATTATATGTGGTTGCCGGTAATTCTACAATTAAGGTCACTATAATGATCAACAAGGGTCTTTAGAAAAAAGAAAAAAAAAATCATTTTATTTACAAGGTGTGACACGAGTAATAATTAGCTTGAACCAATTAATTGGTCGAACCAATTATGCTACTACCACTTAGGTACTCTTGTGAAGATAACCTATGACTATCCGAACTCAAGCCAATATCCACCACTCATTATCAACACATCAATGAATGGAAGCAGTGGTTTTCAGTTTTCACTTATTTATGGAGAAAGAAAGCAGTGAAACACAGACAGAAGAAAATTGAAATAAGAAACGATTTGGGAAATTCGACTAATTGCAATCCTTGAACATGTCTTGTCAAGTCAACCACTCCATTTGTGGTGTCTCTTTCCATGCATGAAAGCACTTGAAGTGCTAACTATGTGCACGTCCACCAACTCAAACACTATCCACGTGACTTTTAGGGACTAATACCATGGTTTCATGCACATAATGTTCAATTGTTTGGTTACAAATTATGAATCCAAAGAACTTGGTACTTTTTTTTTATTGAATCAAAAGATAGACAGATCGAACAAGAATGAACATGCAGCTCTTTGCTCTATGCCCTTTACCCTTTGGGACCAACACAAATACCAACACAAAGTACTCCAAAACTACCACGACAACAACCTCTTTCTACCAAAGTAATTCCATTCCTACCCAAGTATATAGCCATAGGCACCCTTCAGTTGTACTGTTAGAAAACTGCATTTCTAAGAAGGAGCTTTATCAAATCCTTCCCTTTATCATCAAAAACGGTTTCTACAATGAGCACTTGTTTCAGACCAAGGTTATCAGCTTGTTCTGCAAATTTGGCAGCAATAGTGAAGCAGCTCGTGTCTTTGAGCATGCTGAGCTCAAGCTCGATGTGCTTTACCACACTATGCTAAAAGGGTATGCAAAAAACTCAAGTTTAGGTGATGCCTTGTCCTTCTTCCTTAGGATGATGTGTGATGAGGTTAGACCTGTTGTGGGTGATTATGCTTGCCTGTTGCAATTGTGTGGAGAGAATTTGGACCTCAAAAAGGGTAGAGAGATTCATGGACAGATAATAACTAATGGGTTCGAGTCCAATTTGTTTGCCATGACTGCTGTTATGAGTTTATACGCCAAGTGTAGGCAGATTGATAATGCAAATAAGATGTTCGAGAGAATTCCGCATAAGGATTTGGTTTCTTGGACAACATTGGTTGCAGGATATGCACAGAATGGACATGCAAAAAGAGCATTGCAGTTGGTTTTGCATATGCAGGAAGCTGGCCAAAAGCCTGATTCTGTCACGTTGGTCAGTATTTTACCAGCGGTTGCAGATATGAAGGCTTTGAGAATTGGAAGGTCTATTCATGGTTATGCTTTCAGATCAGGATTTGAATCACTGGTTAATGTTACAAATGCACTTCTTGATATGTACTTCAAATGTGGGTCTGCAAGGATTGCAAGGTTGGTTTTTAAGGGGATGAGTAGTAAGAGTGTTGTTTCATGGAATACCATGATTGATGGTTGTGCCCAAAATGGTGAATCCGAAGAAGCCTTTGCAACTTTTCTAAAGATGTTGGATGAAGGGGAGGTACCTACACGTGTTACAATGATGCGAGTTTTACTTGCTTGCGCTAATTTGGGTGATCTTGAAAGAGGGAGGTTTGTTCATAAATTATTGGACAAGCTGAAACTTGATTCTAATGTGTCAGTAATGAACTCTTTAATATCCATGTATTCTAAATGCAAGAGAGTTGATATAGCAGCATCGATATTTAATAATTTGGAGAAAACAAATGTCACTTGGAATGCCATGATATTAGGCTACGCACAAAATGGGTGTGTGAAGGAGGCTTTAAATCTATTCTGTATGATGCAATCTCAAGGCATTAAACTTGATTGTTTTACTTTAGTTGGTGTAATTACTGCTCTTTCAGATTTCTCAGTCAACCGCCAGGCTAAGTGGATTCATGGACTTGCAGTAAGAACTTGTATGGACAACAATGTCTTTGTTTCTACTGCTCTTGTGGACATGTATGCAAAATGTGGAGCCGTCAAAACTGCAAGAAAGCTTTTCGACATGATGCAAGAGAAACATGTGATAACATGGAATGCAATGATAGATGGATATGGGACACATGGCCTAGGAAAAGAAACTCTAGATCTCTTCAATGAGATGCAGAAGGGAGCTGTTAAGCCAAATGATATAACATTTTTGTCTGTAATTTCAGCTTGTAGTCACTCAGGTTTGGTGGAAGAAGGTCTCTTGCTCTTCAAAAGCATGCAGGAAGATTATTACTTGGAGCCTACGATGGATCACTATAGTGCTATGGTTGATCTCCTTGGTCGTGCTGGCCGGCTAGATGATGCTTGGAATTTCATCCAAGAGATGCCCATCAAACCCGGGATTTCTGTTCTAGGTGCAATGTTGGGTGCTTGCAAAATCCATAAAAATGTAGAATTGGGAGAGAAGGCTGCACACAAACTATTTAAGTTAGACCCAGATGAGGGAGGGTATCATGTGTTGCTTGCCAACATATATGCCTCTAATTCAATGTGGGATAAAGTAGCCAAGGTGAGAACAGCAATGGAAGATAAGGGGCTCCACAAAACTCCAGGCTGCAGTTGGGTGGAGTTGAGAAATGAAGTTCATACATTCTACTCAGGAAGTACTAATCATCCAGAATCCAAAAGAATTTATGCTTTTCTTGAGACTCTTGGAGATGAGATAAAGGCTGCAGGTTATGTGCCTGACACTGATTCAATTCATGATGTGGAAGAAGACGTGAAAAAACAATTGCTCAGTAGCCATAGTGAAAGGCTTGCTATTGCATTTGGACTTTTGAATACAAGCCCTGGCACAACGTTACACATTAGAAAAAATCTTAGAGTTTGTGGTGATTGCCATGATACCACTAAATACATTTCACTTGTGACTGGGAGAGAAATTATAGTTCGCGATTTACGTAGGTTTCATCATTTTAAGAATGGAAGCTGTTCTTGTGGGGATTACTGGTGAATCGATCGATCATATCCTTTCATGTGATCATAGCCAAATAAAACACAAGAATCGATAAACTTCAAATAAGACTCATTAGAATTTTCTTTTCTTTTCTTTTTTCATTTTAGTAGTAACCAAGGCACTATATTTTGCTTTGTATATTACATGTGCGTGCGCACAGCTTTTCATCTATTTTGCCTGCTTTCAAATGACCATGAGTACTTGGAAGAGACGATGTTTCTAATGTCTCTGGCATGTGGCTATCTCCTATCACTATTTAGAGCCTATACATTCAATTATCCTAACAACACATCAACAAAAAATTGCCCAAACAACAGAACATCTGAAAAACATAGTCCCAGATAATCTATACACCAAAAACTTTCAACACTGATCACCCTCACCTCCACCAACAGAACTGTCTAAACAGATATGCCTTTCTCATCCTAGCATTGTATGTGAGGAAGGCTCTGGCTTTGACAGGATCAGCATTTAAATATTAAAATGCATACATCTGTTTACCCTCTTCCAGCCCATCTATCTCCATCACAGCCTGTAATAGCTCACTTGCATCAAATGAGCATTTGCTTAGCTCCATGGCATCAGCCAAACGTCGGATGCTTGATGCCACTTTCATCAATGCTTCCTGAAGAGCATCTGAGGTACGAGGCCGCTTTGGAAGTTGTCTTACAGGCTGGGCCACAGGAGGCTCTTGAAAACCATCTGGCATCTGGCCAAATTTGGGAGTTGCAGTGTATGATTCAGTTCCATCTGTCTCACTCATGTCTTCTGAACTGGGAGAAACAAAGGAGGCTGATTCATTGTCACAATTCTTCATGTCCATTAGCTGAGTTCCACTCTTCAGCTTAGCCCAATGACTTGGGGCTTGATAATTACTGCAAACAATTTTAAGTTCATCATACATCTCTATCTGCTTTCCATGGAATCCTTTCGCATCGGGATGTGCCTATTCATTAAATCAAAGAAAGAACACCATGATAAGTATTTTACATAAATTCATACACATTCAAGAGTGGAGAAAAATGAAACATTACTTACAGCAACATAATTCTTCCAAATCTCATCACTGTCACACTCAATCATCTTCGTTTTGGGTTCCACCAGAAACCATTCTGACTTAGGATATCTTTCATTATTTTATACCTCTTCTTAATTGTTTTCAACCGGTTGATAACTTTCTGACTATTCAAATTCAAGTTGAAGCAAGTGTTTACCGCTACACAGGCAGCCGTGTACGCATTTTAATTGAAACATTTTGTCAATTTTGTTTCCACTTCTTGCCTGAGCTGCCAGGGCTTCAATCAGACACTTATCCATCGCAATTGACCACACAACATTCCTTCCTTTGCTTTTCATATCCCTTCTTTGTCTTTGCAGATCATAGTGCTCCATTTCTACAGAAAATATATAATCCAATATACTTTTAAATATATATTGTTTTTCATTCATAACAGCATACATTTTAAATTATAATATTATCCTCATTTACTTGAAGATAATATGAACCATGCAATTAATAAAAAAAATACAAAATAAAAAAACAGTAAATGCATAATGTAATATCAATAATCACAAAGTCAAAAACACATTTTGGTTATTCGGTGTTGGAAATCGACAATCACACACACACAAAACGTAAAACAGAAAAGAGTATAGGGAAGAGAGATATGACACAGTAATTTACCCTGGTTCACCCAATGTAGGCTACGTCCAGCTTGTCTGTACTATAATCACCTCACCGCCACTCGTTACAAGTCACTCGGTTTACAAAGGGAATATAAATAGGGTTAAAAGAAAACCCTAACAGCAGCTATTCATGGGCCCTAGCCCAAACTACTAATAAAAGTAAAATATTACAAATAATCAGAGGCCCACAACAGTACCTAGCCTCTACGGGCCTGGGGGCGCTGCCCCCCGGACCCCCGCCGGGGCGGCTTCCCCGGACCCCCGCCAGCTCACCTGGGAGCGGGACCCCAGTTGGCTTTCTGCTGACCCCGCCAACAAGAAGGGTTGTCATCTGACTGCGAAAGATGAGCCATATCCAACATTCGGTTCATAGATTTTAAGATGTGTTTATTAGTGAACAATTACTTCTTTTTTTGAAGGTGTGAACAATTACTTATGAGTAGAAAGTATTCAAAATAAATAAATAAATTAGAAAACAGAGTTTTGCTTGGATAGTGTAAAATAAAGTACAGAAAATAACTCTAAATAGTGAGCACAAATTTGTAAAACATGCAAAATCAAGTGTCTGATTAAACTTCAACCAAACATGTATTCAGCCAGAAGACAGTCGTCTTCAAAGTACATCTCACTTTATGTGGAAGGATTCAGGTTATACATGATGCATCCTTTGAAGCATTTAATTCAAACAGAAAACTTCTTGTTGAATAGTGTTATGTTTATGGTTCCTGTATGCGTTTTTTCTCTAGATTGTTTCATTGGTTGTGCTATCTTTGATGTGCAGAAAACAGCATCCTTAATTATTGAGTTTTTCCCCCATTCCTAGTAATGCATATAATTTCTAGAATTCTAAGTAGAGATATCAGCTTATCGGTCCCTTTTTATATTTTTGTTCACATGGTTTTGAAAGAACCAGCAAACGAGCTCTATAAATCAAACAAGAGCAGTCAAAGCTTCACTGATGATGGATTTCTCCAATGAGCAAGTCCTCAAAATGCTCTGACATCCAAATAAAACAACTTTTCCAGCCACAGATTTCAGCATTGGTTCCCATAATTACTAAGGTAGCAGCACAAACTGCCCAGTAAAATCCTTTATTTGTAGGAGACAAGCAAGAATCCAAAATGAGCAAAGAGAATTGAAGAACAGAGAGTGAGCATTTTTACATTTCAAAACAGATTTGGGTAGAGAAGATCAGAATTTGAGAACACCATGGATGCAGACAACATTTTGTAAACAACCAAATCTAAAAAAATATAAGATTCAGAAGAAGCCCATTTGAAAACTAACACCAAACACAATAAGCTGAAGTTCCAAAATGAAGTTACACCAAATGCCTGCTTAAGGCTACATAGGCAAATACATATCCCTCACATTGTCCTCTACAATCAAACATTGTTTATCTAAAAATATCCAGTTATTTCCTACAAAAGCAAATTCAAAATCAAACCACAAGTTGTCCAAACTGCTACTCCATCCGCTTTCACCATATTAACCACAAAACGATATTCACTCACTCTACTCCTCAGATACTCTTACAAATCAGTGTCATTAAACAAAAATGCTAGCTCAGCAAATATCACTTTCACACACTAGTTAACACAAGTTCCTTTACTCTGTAGCAAAAAGAACACATCAACGAGAAACAGAAAACATATTATGGATAATTTTGTCATATCATTTAATTATAAATAATAATATATGATAAGTTTATTTACTTGTACAATACTAATTAAAATCATATTATGGATAAATTGTTGTTGTAAATTCTCTAGTACTTATTTATGATTTTTACATATAAAAAATAATTAAAATCATACAACGATGATTTTTAATTGGTTGTCAAACAATAAGTAGCCATTTAATTCATTTTTAAAGTAATGATAAAAAAATATTTTAAAATACTACCTTTATCCTTCTGTACAAAATCATTCTAACTAATTCATAAAACTAAAATGTTTGTTAATTTAGTTTTATTTAAGACAAGTTTGTTAATTTAATTAGTATCATTAATCTTTAATTAAATTATAATTTTGTTTCTCCTGATTTTCTAAATCTAGGATTTTGGTGTTTCTAATTTTTAACTGTAACATTTATTTTTCTTATTTTTATAAATTGATGATTTTAGTTCATCCGTTATATTATAAACCAATAATTGTGATTTAATGGAGTTATGAAATTAACTATAAATTATAAATTACTAAAAAACGTTAATCAAAGGTTATTAATCCTAACCTCCTCTCATAAGTTTCTCATCTTGAATCTCTCTTCCTCAACTGAATAAAGATATTGAATCAATAATGGTAAATAAGAAAAACTACCTATGATTTATATCTTCCCATGGCGAAGACTAGTTTGGTCTCCATTACGAGGATTTTAAAATCTAGAAGGATAAAAATTATAATTTAGCTCTTTGTTGTTACCAGTAAAATTAAATTTGTTAATAATTTAGTGAATTTTGAAAATTACTCTTAAAAATATAAGAAAAGTTTAGGGGATGCATTAGATTAAGATTTTTAAAAAAAATTAACATAAAAAATCATGTGAAATTTAAAAGATTTTGTGAGAATGTAACTACTTTTAAGATTTTCTTAAAATACTTTTATGATTTGGATTTTGTAGTTTAGATTTAATTGGATTTATAAAACATGAATTTATAAGATTTGAAAGGAATTTATGAATTTATAAGATTTTTAAGGATTTCATAAATTTTTAGAAAATATTCAAAATTATAAGAGTTTATAAAAAAAATAATTGAAAATTTGAAAATTCTTCTTCCACTCATAAGAATCCAACAATCCTTCAATACTCTTAATTTTCCCATGAAAAATAAATAAATGAGTCACATGAACACTTTCTTTTATCTTATTCGATTAAACTTTTAATCACATTAAATCCTATTTAATTAACAATTGAAGCTAATAAATTAGGCTTTTGTCATATAAATTTTTTTCACAACAAATGATTTTTTTTTGGAAAGACAAAGCAAAATATAGTAATGGGTATCAAAACAAAAACAACATCCACAAGTCATGAGGGAAGGCACGCATGCTACATGACAAGAGCACTATGAGGAATAAAAGGTTCCTGGTTAAGTCCCAACTTTGTATAATAACCACATTCATGAACAAGTTTTAATAGATGAGATGAGTTCTAGATAGATCAGTCTACCTTTGTTAAAAATGATGTTGTTTCTCATCAACCAAATCCCAAGACATATTGCATGCCAGAAAATGCATCTAAAGTTTGCAAACATTTCTATTATTGAAGCAATTCCTCATTTGGGTATATAATTGAGAATGATTTTATTTGTATTACTAACGAAAAGTTGAATAAGCCACAAAAAGTGTCATAAACAACCGCCGTATGAAAAGATAGAGTCTCCATAGACCAAAATGTTTATGTGCTTATAATACATAACAAATGATTGTATTTGTATTTTAATAATAAAAAGTTGTTATCGAAAAGTAAAAGAAAGGAAAATTGGCATGTACATGATAGTGGCAAATTAACATACGGTTATTGAAAATTATCAAGGTGTTGAAGATTATGAAGTATTGTACATGAATGTTTATATTGCCTTCAAAAAAAAAAAGAGAAAGAATTTTGAATAATGAGAGAAAAAGAAAAATGAGAATTCAAGAAAATGTTAAGATTTTTTTTGGAATTGTTTGATGTATATTTAAATTACAAAATAATTCATCTATGGTGATACTCCTAATCTGTTAGTCACTACCAACTCCATTTTTTGTATGCATTAGAACTCATTATTCCCTATATGACATAATTAAGCAGCTATTAACGATTTTTATTTTTTTAATGATGGTGTTGTGGTGATTCATTTGATGTTAGCATTCAAAAGGGTGGTGGAGTGATGATATTTTGCAGGGACAATGGATTATTGATAATGAGAACACAATTTTTTTTTTTGTTAAAGGCCTGATATAGCACCTCCACCAAGAGCAAAGATCCACCCACTAGTTAAAGAGTGATCTTCTGTATAAGTTACCCAACATGCATATGTATAACCTTCTAACATTGAAGGATACTCACTATAGTTCAAAATATAGTTCATTGTTCCTTTCAAGTATTTTAATACTCTTTGAACAGTGTGTCAATGGTATTTCCTTAGGTAACAAGTATACCTACTCAATATTGCCACAACATATGCTATCTCTTGTCTAGTACATATCATGGAATACATTAAACACCATATTACCTTCAAATACTCAATTTGTGCCACTGTATTCCTTTATTTGGTACTAATTTGATGTTTTCATTGAAAAGAGTAGAAATAGATTGACAATCATAGTAACCAAATTTCTTTAAAACTTTCTTATGTAATGTGATTGGGATAAATCTATATTATCACCATCTCTAGTTATTCTAATTCCCAAGATCGTTACTACTCCTGCATCATTCATGTCAAAATTTCAAGACAAAAAGCTCTTAATAAATTTGTACTTCATTCATATCAACATATGATCTACATACAAACAAATCATGACTCCTTTCCCATCATGGAATTTAATATACACACATATGTCAGATTCATTTAATTTAAATCCATTGGCTAGCATAACTTGATCAAACTTTTGATGCCATTCAATAACCTTTTCAATGTACATACTTTATCCTCTAGACCTTTTACCACAAAACCCTTATGGTTGTGTCATATACACGTCTTATTTAGAAATGTAGGTTTCACATCCATTTGATGAATGACAAACTTGTAGTTGGAAGCTAGTGCCAAAAGAACTCTAATAGAAGTGATCCTTGCTACAGGCATATGTACCAAACAAGTCGATGCCATTTTTTGTGTAAACCCTTTAGCCACTAATATTGCCTTAAACTTATCAATAGTTCCATCTACTTTCATTTTCCTTTCGAAAATCTATTTACATCCTACTGGTTTGGATCCTGGTCAGAGGTCTATTAATTTCCATGTTTTATTCCCTATTATAGAATCTATTTCTTGTACAACTTCTTTCTAGAAAGCAACATCTTGATACTTTATTGCCTCTTCAAATGTTTATGGATCACTTTCAATATTATATCAAATTGGTCTATAACTATCTATGGACTCATTTGTTCCTTCAACAAGAAACTTGAAAAATTCTTGTGCATAAGTTTTCTATTTCCTAGGCCTCTTACTTCTTCTAGGTTCTAACCTTTCCAATGCATCTATATTAGATACATTATTTTATAGATCATGTACATTAGAATGAACATTATCGTTGGGCCTTGGAATTGAGTTAAACCTTTTTTCTTGAAAATTACATCTCTAGACTCAATTGTTGTATTTACAACATATGAGTCATTGGATTCTATAATCATGAATCTATATTAGATACATTATTTTACCTAATTTCTTTCTTTTTAGTTCAGAAACCTTTGGTATTTCTTTACAACCCTTAACTTTCAAGTAATTGAGATAAGGCTTTCTATTTTTCCAATGTTCATATGGGGTTATCTTATTCCTTTTGTTTGGAACTCTATTTAATATGTGACATGTTGTCAACATTGATTCTCCGTAATATCCTTTTGCTATACCATAATTGGATAAAATAGCATTTACCATTTCTTCTAATACCCTATTTCTTTCAGCTATACTATTTGTTGTGGGGAATAAGGTGCAGTTGTTTGATGAATTATACCAATAGACTGAAAGAAACTAGGGTTATAGAATTCTCCTTCTTTATCACTCCTAAGGCATTTGATAAAAGTTTCATGTTGAAGTTCCACTTGTGACTTTAATATCTTAAATTTATCTAAAACTTCATCTTTTGAATGCATTTAATATACACAAAAGTATCTGGTACAATCATCTATGAAAGTAAAAAAGTATCATTTACCGCCTATGGTATACCAACCATGAAAATCACAAACACATGAGTGAATTAAATCCAATATTTTAGAAAAAAATTTCAAATCTTTTAAAAGGGAGTCTAGTAATCTTAGTTAGCATACAAGTTGTATATTCATTTGAAATTCTATTTATTTTAGGAATTAAAGATGAATTCATCATATCTTTTATTTTCCTATAATTAACATGTCCTAAACCAATGTGCCATAAATCACAAGAGTCAACAATATAAGCAGAAATAGTCTTGTTATTATTAATCACATTTAGTTTGAACATATTCTCACAAAGGTATTCCTTCACTACAATCATTCACCCTTCGGAGAAGATAAACTTATCTCCCTCAAACACAAACTTAGACTCATACTTATTAAGTAATGGTACAAAAACTAAACTCTTTGTAACATCATGTACATAGTATACATTAGGGAGAGTTAATATTTTTTCTGAAGTGAATTCTAGTTCCATTGTCCCTTTGCCTTTGACTTGGACAATTGATGCATTTCCCATATACAGAACAAGGTTGTCTTTTATTGATTTAGATTCATTTTCTTTGTTTTCCTTCTTCTAGAACCTACGTTCATTTTTTAAGTGTCTTCGTTTGGAGTTCTACTTCCTACACCAACACATTTGTTTATACACCCAACGCACAATAGTGTAATACCGAAAATGCCCATGCTTAAAATGGTTAATTAGGGACGTTGTGTTTTTTTTCTCATTCACCCAACAGACGTGCTCCCTCTTCGTTCTCCCAGCTTCTGCCATGTAGTCCGTCTTCTCTGCGCCCCAATTTTGCCATCGATTTCTCCGCGCCCCCATTCGTGGTTGGTTGATCACTGAAGAGTTCTACCATTGTCGAATCCGTAAGTTCTTGCCTTCATTTTTGACATTGTCATTTATGTTGATTTGAGAATTGAATGGGCGTTCATGGGTATGGATTGGCAATCCGTAACATGGATAGTATGGAAATCAACTTAATCCATAAGCCCCATACAGATTGGCAATCCATATGGGGCTTACGAATTTCCATTAAATTATTTTAATTTTTTTTAAAATGTGGTTATTTGGTTGGGAAAAAAAAAAAGAAAATTATTGTGTAGAGGTATTTTGGTTGAAAAAAATAAGTAACTTGGTTGAAAAAATGTCAATTATTGTGTACTATATTTGAATTGGAGATGTTAGTTCATCTTGCAGCTCAATCTATTATCTCTTCATATCTTTCTTTCTCATGCTTAGCATGCATTCAAATGGAATGTACATTAATAATTGTGAGCTATATCTGTTTGTCAAATGGAATGTACATTAAATAATGTTCCCCCAAAAGTTCACTACTTTGCAATTTAAGAATCTAACTCAAGAGAATGAAACTAGTGGTTGTGAATAGTAACATGCTTCTTGTTTGAAGAGTTATTTATATTGAATTAAGAGTAATTGCAAATGGTGATGATCAACAACATTGAATTTTCTAGCATGAGGTGACATTGTCCATTAAATGGTCACCTGTGGAGTAGTTAACATAATTTTTGTTAGATGAATTAGATGTTGGTGCTTTTCATGAGTATTGAGTGTGTTAGTGTTTTTATGGTTAGTGTTGCTATTTGAATATATACTCCTACAGTTTTGAATATAAGCAAAAAATTGCTTTGGGTGTTGGTTTTAAATATAAACAAATCTCAACTAATTTTACTTCATTTAATAAGAGTTTTAATTCCAATGACTTATTCTTATTGTTGATATTGATATCAAATTCCAAAGAAGGGCAGTTTGGGAAAATAACTTAAGTAAAGGTTTATTTTTCCGCATGAATTGTGATATTTGTGTTATTTTATTGTTTATGTTGATTATTTTAGCATTAGAAGTTTGGATAGACAAAGAAGTACTTATGTGTTTTGTTGACCTATTAACGAGCCTTCAAAACTTGATGAAAATGCTGACATAGCAATTATAGATGGAGTTCACATGTCCATGAGGTATTGACAAGAGTATTGGATGACAAATTAATAGATAGATTAAGAAGCATTCATTTTAGACAATGTATTAGTCATGAAACCATTCATTTTATCAATTGCACTGCTAAAAGTGAAACTAACAAGGAGCATGTTGTCGAATTTATATTTTTTATTGTTGTCATCGTTAGATTGTTAACTTGAACAATGATTGTGATGTACATAGGTAGGATTGTATTTTTGTTGTTTTGATTTGTATGAAAACCATTACTATAGATTGATTTGAAGTTGTAATGTAACAATTTGGTTTGAATGTCAGATTATGGTTAAAACAATAGGATTACGGCGGGCTTTGGCCCGAGAAGTCAACGAAGAAGAACCCCTACATGCTGATGGCTGACAGCATTGGCACGAAGACAACGTGCAAGGACTGGTGTTGTTGAGGATGTGCCTGCTGAGCAAGGTGTAGATGTTGGTGACATTGTTGCACCTGAGGATGGAAGCATTGAAGCTAAGGCCGAGGGCTTTCCTAGTGGACCTCATGACACTTCTATGTTGTCTATTTATGCTGATCATGTTGCAACAAAAGTTTGGACAGGAGAGGTACGATATAATTTCATTTGACATTTATATTTGCCATTTATATGTAGGTAGCTAACTAACAAGTATTGCACGAACCCCTTGAGCTGAAGTTGGCATCTCATGGGAGAAAGGTGCAAAAATTTGGAAGGTCTGCACCTCAGATTGAAGGTTTGGTGGCCGGGACAAGATTAAGCCCACTTATCACTTGTTCGTTGGAGACAGGTGATAGGGGTTTGATATCAGCTTTTGTGGAGAGGTGGCACAAGGAAACCAACAGCTTCCATCTCCAGATAAGAGAAATGACTATCACGCTCGACGACGTTGCTTCATTGCTACATTTACCAGTTATTGGAGCCTTCCAGACCTACGATGTATTGGATGTAGAGGAGGCTATTGAATTATTAGTGGATCTGCTTGAGGTCACTGTCGAGGAGGCTGAAGCAGAGACGAAATGATGTCATGGAGCATATGTTCGTCTGTCTTGGCTGAGAGAGTTGTACTGTGCCAAATGTGAAGCTATGCGGTGGACGGTGGCAGCTAGAGTTTATCTTCTCCATTTGGTGGGATGCACAATCTTTGCTAACAAGAGTGTCACACATATCGGTGTGGTATCTTGGAGGCATTTCATGATCTGCATCAGTCTGGTGGCTTCAATTGGGGAGTTGTTGCCCTCCAACACATGTATGAGAACCTAAACTACGCGTGTCAGTACCACGGAAAACATGTTGCTAGTTATATTAGTCTGCTGCAGGTATTTTTGACAATGTCTGTGACTTTTGTTTGTTGTTTAACGTTTGGGTTGTCATTTAATTGCTTATTTGTGTTTACTTTTATTGTAACTACAGTGTTGGTTATACAAGCATTTTCTTGCAGTTTCCAACATGATTGAAGATGAGGACTATGTCGAGAGGCAACCACGGGTGTGTCGTTGGAAGCTAGGGAAGGCATTACTTGTCACAACCTATCGTAGGCGATTAGATAGGTTGACGATAGACGGTGTTTGCTGGACCTCATACACTAATCACCGTGCGTTCCATGAATTTGAGGTCATTTCTCTGTTCTCAGGTCATATCCGCTGGGGCCCATCCATTGTAAGATACCAACCTGAGAGGGTACTGAGACAATTTGGATTTGTTCAGAGTATTCCTTCTCTTCTCAGCTTGCCTTCCCCATTCACTTAAGAGGTTGATGACAGGTGGCTTCATTTTTCCAGTATCTTGTAATCACCGGAGACATGGCCAGTTTCCCTGGTCAGTGTCATGCGGATTATTTTGATTGGTTCTACCAAATCTCACACCCTTTCATCACAGAGTTTGAGTTTTGAAAAACGTTTGTACAGTGTATGTCATTATATAAACATGTTTGTGGACATTTTCAAAAGCTACATTACTATGTTAATTGTTTAAACATCATCCATTATTATTGAACAAATATTTCATTGCATAAGTATTTAAAGACATAATTTCATTTCATTGTTGATAAGATCCAAATAGACAATTTATAAACAATGTAAAATCTGTGTCTTTAACACCCCAAATCCACATAATTAGCTGGTATTCTCGTCAAACTGCTATACTTTTGCATTCGACTAATATAACTAGCAGGCTACTCTTTTGCTTGTGAATAACAATTTCTTGACCATAACAAAATAGTTGGTGGCATAGGACATCCGTCCCGCAATAATACCTAAACAAAATCATGATCCATATTGTTATTATTAATTATATTTCCTGTAGTCATTATAAACAAATAAAATGATATTCGTAATACATAAACAAAATGATTTCCATACACATGACCAATACAAATGACTCGATGTGCACCAGCATCTCTAGGCGGTTGACTTCTAAGAGAGAAAAACGTCATACTTTATTGGAGAGAAAGACAAACAAGTACAAGGTTATACCGTGAGGCAATCACGTGATCCATATCAGTAATATCCATCCATTTATCAATTGTTGTCTGCCACCACAAACAACTACAACGTTATACCGTTAACCGATCACAAAAAAAAAGGATTAGTAGAATACCCCACCAAAATATCATATACACATCAAAACAAAGCATAAAACATGTACCTTTGACAACTTATCCACTAAGAGTGACCTCTTTAATTGTTCAAATTTATGTAACCCACCAAACAAGGCAATATACTCATCAGACCGTTGTGCAATTTCTTTGAGCAAATGATTGCGCACCATAGCCTAAGCATCTTCACCATAACCAAGTAAGCCCACAATAACACAATAACCGCAATTACCATTTGCTTTAACATCACTTACATTTAAAATGTAATTCTTCATGCATGGGAGAAATTGATCCAGCATTGGAATATTACAGGAGGGTATAGGTCTTGAACATGTTGATGCAGAACAGGGTTGAGATGAGCAACTATCATGCTGAGAATGAAATGCATCCATGTACTCAAAGTACGATGAATCCCGCTTGGTTGATCTTTGGTGTTTGGTAACATGTTTCTTTTGAGCCCCTTTTGTCTTTTGTAACACCCTCCTAATTCATTATATCTGTGCATTTTCTTATAAATATGCATTCTTAGACAAATGACATAAATACCCTTGGATATTTTTAAAAATGACCAAAATGTCCTTGATAATTCCACAAATGACAATTAGGTCCCTAGGGCAAATGACTAAAATGCCCCTGAACATTTGTACAAATGACCAAAATACCCTTTTAGCTCTGATAAGGCCATATAAGCCTTAGTAAGGTCCTGGAAACCTGATAAAACACAGAGTGATCCTAGATAAGAAATTATTGATGTTATTAGCAAAGAAAAACCATAAGATAGAATTTTTTGACATTTTAAAAGATATTTAAAAAAGAATTGAATATAAATTAATCTAAGTTTCATAAAAACACAGAGAAAGGAAAGACATAATTTAGGGAATTTTCTCTTAATTGTAGAAGCAATAGACTCTTTAATAAGTAATCTAAATATTTTACTAATCAAATACAAGGTAAACCAATAGGAAATTAGATAAAACCATTAAAAGAAATTGTGTAATAAACTTATTGAATGTTACTAAAACTTAAGTTAGTTTCTAACTAATTTTGGAATTTTATTCTTAAGAAAGAAAGGTGGATTAAAGTTATCT
>PYAF01004082.1:165295-191437 GCA_007407185.1 Glycine tomentella | reverse complement strand
AAGAAGTAACTTCACATGAATTAAAGAATAGTTAAATGGAATAATAAAGTGATTAGGGAACCTTAATTAACTTGAAGAATAATAAAGTGGACTTTTCTAATCACCTAACTATTTATATTTTGGCTAAGTATACTTGTTTTACCAAGGGTATATGTTACTTACCTTGTTGTGGTGCGAATTAATTTATTTCTTATGTGATATGGTGATATGTGTTGCTTATTATTTATTGGATGTTATTATGGGTTGCATATTATTTGATGATGTAGTGATATTTTGTTAATTACTTGATGAATATCATGATTTGCACTAAAAGTACATGTGTTGTTGAAGAAGTTGTAAACAATGAATATTATTAAAAGAGTTATGTTCTACTTCCTTAAGATTATTTTTCCAAAGAAATTATGGCACACTTGTATCTTTTATATGAAATTAATTATGATGAAGTGGTAGTGCCAAAGTCAAGAGAATTTGAGAATGGAAGTAATAACAAAGAGTAACTAAAAATAAAAGAAAATAATTACATTCATTCTTTGCATTTTTCCCTCGGAATGGAGGGAGGTCTCACTGGAGTGGGTGAGACTGTTCCACTGGAGTGGGTGGAACTATTTTATGGTACCTTTTTTATCCCCTCGGAGTGGAGGGAGGTCTCACTGGAGTGGGTGGGACTGTTTCACTGGAGTGGGTGAAACTATTCTAAATTTTAGTACCTTTGACTAGGCCTCTGAGATCTCAGTCATGCATCATTTAACAAAGAAATCATGCATCATTCATCATGTATCTGTTTTATAAATATTATTTGATGTTACTACGTATCTGCTATTTACTTTAAATCTGTTATGTATCTAATACGTTATTCTATTTTTTATTGATTATCTAATCATGTTTATCACATACTTACCCAAGTTGTGTCTGTGGTTGACACCTGTGATGACCCCAATTTATTTGGGCGAGCAGAGGAACAGTGAAAAGCTGAGATATGGAGAAGCTTGGATGATTTGCATGCTGTGTTTTGGCTTGATGTATGGTTGACCTAGTTGGATGTTGTTGCTTTTGGAGATATGTAATTTATACTGTACTATTTTGGTGGTGGTCTGTATTTTATTTTGGATGACTGTACACGGACTGTTATATTTAACTATGCTTAAATTACCTAGACTACGTATTATGTTAAATTATTCCAACGTAGCAAATCGTTTAAAATAATATTTTGCATAACCAAATTTCGTAGAAAAAATTTTCCGTAAATTAAAAACGTAGTCGGTAAAAAAAAAAAGGAATCAACGTAATAGGTTAAAATAAGGAAATTAAACGAAATCGTTATATCTTTACCTTTCAGGAGGAGGACACATGGAAGTTGTATCAGGATATGCTAGTTCTTTGAGCTTAATCTTCAGAGTGACTTTGCCACACATATCAAAACTTTCAAAACGCTTCGATATTGCATCCATTTCTTCTGTTATGTGGATTTTGGAATGATCAACACCTTGGTCCTCAAAATGTAACCTCCGCCAAAACAATGTACGGTTGCCAACGGTATACTACCAAGACCAATTCTAGCTAGCTCACACGTACAATGCAAACCATGCATACTTCTCAACACACATCCATAACGACTGCGATCAACACCTGGATAATCAACTCACTCAAACTCTGCAGCAATTTCATTTAACGCATACCTTGAAACCATGCCAATCAGTCTCTTGTACAAGGTAACTTTAAACACATGTCCAAATACATGTGTGCTTCTATCAAAAGATGCCTTTATTTCACTATGTTGCAACGTGATCATATTGTTCATGACATCCCAAACACTACATAGATCTCCAACGCTATTCTGCAATAGTCTCTTTAAGTTCCAATGAGCAAACTCAACCCTACAATTTTTAACACGTCATAATTAATGTCTGTTATTGAATACATTACATTCATCAGCATAATAAAAAAGGTTTTACGATTTCGTACCTGTTAGTTGTTGTGTTTCCAAAATGCATAACCTTATTAGTCCATGCCTTTACAAATCTTTCTTTGTGCGGATTCAACCACGTGTGTTTCACATATTGAACAAAGATTGGCCACGGTGCACAAGAACATTCAAACTTCATAACACAATCATCATATTCTTTTTCAAAATCATAATCTACCAGACTCCCCCACGCATCCATCATATAGTCCCATGCATTGTTTTGTCCCACAAGGATTTTACATTTTGCCTTCACATTCTTGTCGATGTGGAACTGACACAACAAGTTGGTTGTGTTAAGGAAAACAATCTTCACTGCATTCATCAAGGTTGAATCTCTGTCAGTAACAATGACTTCAGGGAAAACATCATTCTTAGAAAAAAGCCTCTAAATCGTTCAAGCGCCCATACAAGATCGTTTATACGCTCGCCCTCCAAATATACAAAAGCAGCTGAAAATGTCATCCTAGTAGGTGTGACACCAACAATGTCTAGCAGAGGGAGTCTGTACCTGTTTGTGTTGTACGTACTATATATGAGGAATACCAAATGACATGTATTTATCAACTTCACTACATCTGGATGTGACCAGAAAATGTCACGTACAACATTTTCGTCCTTTAGTCTATGCCAGTGGATATACATATCGCATTCAAGAAGCTTTGTCAAGTGTTGCATTTTAGTATTACTGCCTCTTATAGAAGTACGATACACATATCTGACATTGTAGACTTGCTTCAATGTTGCATAGTTGTTCGTGAAAATAATAGTGAACACACACAATAACCAAGAGGGGGGTGAATTGGTTAAAATAGTCTTTAAAAAATTCTTTTAAAACAAGCAGCGGATTTAGGATCTTTATCACAATAAGAATGCTTCAATCAATCAAACCACTCAGTTTAAGAATACAATTACTTAAAACATCACATGTTGAGTAATAAAGGATTTCACCAAAATAATCACAGTTTAAGATAACAAGAAGAGATTAAGGAATAGAGATCAACACAAGATCTTATACTGGTTCACCTCTCAACATAGAGGCTACATCTAGTTTCTTCCAACCAACACTAGGTTAGAGTTCCACTAAATCAAATCCTATTATTTACAAGCTTTTACAACTGATCACCTTTATCAAACGTAGATAAAGAAACAGAAATCTAAACCATATAGACTTCTAATGACCAAGAACCAGAGAACACTACTCTTTTCTTTCCTGTAGAGAACCCTACTCTAGAAAAAGCTCTAAAGAGCCTTTTTGATCTAAGAACTTACAAAAGATAAAAGTAAACAAAAAAACCACTGCAAGAGTTTAAGAGAGATACAACCTCATGATCCTTAGATGATGAATGAATGAATATTACCAAACAATCTCAGGTTGAATGAATGCAATTCTTGAAATCAGCTCTCTTTGACAAACTCTTGATAAATCTTGTTCAAACCAACATGATCAATGATGCATAAGTTTTGGGTTTTGAAACAAGATCAATGCAACTCAGAATATCTCTTCTCAGACTGTGAAAGCTTTTGTAAGTAATGAGTATTTCGCAAAATTAAGTTCTCTTCAAAACAAGAAGACTCAACAACTTTTATAGAAAACAATTGTAACTAGAGTAATCGATTAAATCGCCATGTAATCAATTAAATTAGTGCCATGTAATAGATTAAATTGCCAAATAATCGATTAAAATGTTCTTAGCATAACCTGGGAAATGAAATGAGCAAATTAATCGATTAATCCGAGTCGTAATCGATTAAAGCAGACAAGTTTAGTTTTGAGACAAGCTTAAGTAATCGATTACAGATTTTGGTAATTGATTAAGTCAGTGAAACATGATTTTCATTTTGTTCTTCATGGCTTTTCCAGATTTAAAATAGAAGCTGATAACAGATTATATCCTTGTGTAATCGATTAAAGCAGTGTAAAATGATTTTTCCAAAACACAACCATGAGAAATCAATTTCTTTATGTAAACATAAATACCTTTAAGCTTTAGTGAAATCAAGTATACATGTCAATGATCATGTTTATGCAATGCAAGGATCATAAGATAAGCCTCTTAAATACCTAACAAATTACAAATGCCTTGGCATGTGAAAAGCTAAAACTTTCTTCTAAGGCACAAGCTTTATCCTTGATTTGATCTTCTTCCAGCTCCCCCTATTTCCAATAGTTCAGATTGTGATCCTTCAAGGTTAAGAGAATATTCTTTGGTTTCACCCTTGACTTTGTCATATCAGCAACAATAAGCTTCTCATCCTCAGTCAAACGACCAGCATATGGATGTCCCGCCAATGACTTAGCCAAACGATGGTTATGACTGCCACATATTAACTTCACCATCCAGCCATTACCACCTACAATTGGTTTTGCTCGTAACTTAAAAAGACAATCACACTTTCGAGTGCTAGTCGTCGTCCGTACTAATTCTTTATTGAATGCTCTAAATTTTTCTCTCCTTTCACAACCAATTAAAATAAATGATGTTCTTCCCTTTTTGCCAGTTGTTGTGTCAGATCTCATTATCACAGCTACGAAGCCCATCTTATACGCAACTCTACGAGCCCATTGCAATAGCTCTTCACGAGAATTAAACACTTACAAAAACATGATAATACAAGTTAAATCTTCTCAAATATTTAATCGTCACACCCAGTAGTAAAAGATAATGTCATATAAATACCTCTAAAGTATTGAAGGCATCAAAACAATCAACTGAACACGTGTTATTTTCAAATGCAGAAGGTGCATTTTTGTTATCTTCAGTCATATTAAAGTCTTCAGCCATACTAATTTCTTCAGACATAATATTGTCATACATCCAGTCATCGTTGTCCATCTAAACAAATAGTTTGAATAACTAATACATTTATTTGAATACAACAAATTATACACAATTTACAAATTCATAAATTCAAAAACATTGTAAACTGTGACTTTTTAAAGGTACAAATCATGATGACGAATAAATTTAGAATGCATGCTATAAAAACCATGTGAAATGGTAAAATGACATTAACAACACTATGAAGAATGCTATAAAAACACTTTGTGGTCCTTCATACAGTGGCCAATAAATTTTATAGAACGCATGCCTGCTATGCCATGTGGAAGGGTAAAATGACATTGACAACACTATGACAAATTGCTATAAAACACTTTGTCGTCTTTTATACGGTGGCCAATAAATTTGACAAAATGCATGCCTGATACACCATGTGGAAGGGTAAAATCTCATTCGAAATTGTCAACACTATGCACTATATCGTTAAAAGATAAATTTGAATAATGACATGTCTCAATCAACATTGGATTCCAAACAAGTCTATATCAAAAAGACAACCACACAACTATAAATAATACAAAACACCCTTAACACAATCACACACTCCTACATAACATACCTCCGCAAAAGAAATTCGATCTCAATACTATGACATTCTTAGGAGAAACAAGCACTCAGACCATTGCTAACTCCAATTAGCATTCATTTTTCCAAATGGATCAATCAAACACAACCAAATTTGTGTTTCTTTTCAATGTCATACTTCAATACCAATGCGAGTTCCTAATGAGTGTTCTTTTCAGTCACTAAAGAGTAGAATGCACAACACCCTTCTGCTAACCAATGACCAATTTGTGCATGAAATTTACTACCGACAGCCATCCCTACATGTAGGTTGAAAACAATAGGAATACCCACAATAACCAAGAAGGCGATGAATTAGTTTAAAATTGGTGTTTTAAAATTATTTATAAAATATGAGTCAAAGGATCTTAATCACTTTTAAACCAAGAATGCTTTTAATCAATCAAATTACTCAACAAAAGAAATCAATAGCTTAAAACAGAACTTGTTGAGTAAAGATAATAACACCAAGAACAAATGAACAAGATTACTTGTAGAGATAGAGATAAAGAAAATCAACATAAGTAATTTATATTGGTTCACTTCTCAAGAGAAGCTACATCCAGTTTCTTCTAATCAACACTAGATTAGAGTTCCACTATTATAAAATTCTGTTCGATCTTACAAGCTTTACAACAATCATTCTTTATCAACCCTAGATAAAGAATAGATATCTAAAACCCTATTAGACTCCTAATGATCAAGAACAAGAGAACACTACTCTGTTCTTCCCTAGAGAACACTACTCTAGAACAAGCTTCAAAGAACCCTTTCCAATAGCATCAAATAACAGAAATTACAAAAGCGAAATTACAATCAAAGATTATGGAGCGAAACAACCTGATGATCCAATGAATATGAATGCATGTGATTTACCAATCAGAGTTGAATGAGAAACAAGATTTTAGAACATGCTCTCAAAAACTTTGAGAATTCTTTCCCAAGAAATCATTCAAAACCCATGAAAATTAAAAAGTGGACCAAGACTTTAGTTAACCCAGAAAATCACTTTGGAACTTTGAGAAGGCTTGTGTGTATTCAGAAAGTTTGAAGTATTCAAGTTGTGGTTTAAGACAAGCCTTAGACATATTTATAACAACTTTTTGTAATAGACTGTAATCGATTACACGCACCCAATAATCAATTAAAATGACTCATGTAATCGATTAAATTATCACTTAATCGATTAAAGTGTTCAAGGCTGAATTCTGGGTTTAACAACAAACAAAATAATCGATTAAACCGAGTTGTAATCGATTAAAGTAGTGAAGTTTATATCTGAAGCCTCTTGTGTAATCGATTACAATATTTGGTAATCGATTAAGGCAGTGAAGGTTCTTTAAGAGACAAGCCTATGTAATCGATTACAATGTTTGGTAATCGATTAAATCAGTGAAACATGATTTTTAAGATACCTTGTGTAATCTATTACTGTATATGGTAATCGATTAAAGCAGCAATGTATTACTTTTGATTTACACTATGTAATCGATTGCAAATGTTTGGTAATCGATTAAAATATTCTTCAATGCTTTTCCAGATTTAAAACATAAGCAAATAATCGATTATACTGATGTGTAATCGATTAAAATAGAAAAATTGCATTTTTCCAAAAACATTACCCAATTAGTTCTTTTTCGAAATAGCTTTGATTCTTTGATGAAAACATCTAAGCATGTAAATGATTATGTGAATGCAATGCAAGGATCAACATATTGGCCTCTCATACACTTCATTTTGAATTACAATCTTCAAGGCATATGAGAAGCTCAAAACATTCTTCCAAGTCAAAAGCTTCATTCTTCTTGTTGCTCCCCCTATATCCAACATAGGTCAGCAATATTTTTTCATTCTCTATTGAAAAATGATGATGATGTTTGCACAATGTTAATATGCAATGAGCAATACCCGCGTGTTAGCCCTATAGAATTATTGTGTACCATCAACAGAACACCTGATGGTATGCTCAACCTACTTCGATCCACCATTGTTCCTACACATGATGCAATGCTATATTACAACGACAAGTGGAACATACCACGACAAAGCGATTTTGTTGGTTATTCCTTCACTGGAACAAATCCAATAAGATTTGAAATTCCTTCAGGATGCAATATTGAAACACTCAAGGATGTCATCAAGCAAGTTGCGCCTGTAGGGGTTCTCCCTTATGGAATTCACAACTCACAGGTGGTAAGAAAATTGTTTTTTTTTTACAGCCAGCCCATGCAAAATATTCAGAAAAAATAATCGAATATCACATA
This sequence comes from Glycine tomentella, assembly GCA_007407185.1. Taxonomy (NCBI): domain Eukaryota; kingdom Viridiplantae; phylum Streptophyta; class Magnoliopsida; order Fabales; family Fabaceae; genus Glycine; species Glycine tomentella. The sequence continues at coordinate 183,806 of PYAF01004082.1, read as the reverse complement.
ATATAGTTGATAAGCGATGAAGACGTGTTAAAGGTGTTAGCACAATCCAACTATTGGAAACATTTTTGTCCAATAGAAATTTTAGCTATTTTTAACAAACCAGTTACCCAACAAGCCCCAATAACCGATCAACATGTTCCAATAATCGATGCAGATGTTCGGCATGATGCTCACAAGAATGATTCAAATGGAAGAAGACATGTCTGATAAGTGCCATATTTTAGTCAAATTATGGTTTCAATGATGGCACTTATCTTTTGATTTCATTAACTTTGTCTATAAACTTGCCTTAAACCTAGTTGATTTGTATCTATTACTTAGATAAATGTTATTTTTCATATTTCAGAAGATTAATCCAATCACATTTTGTATTTTGATAGGTTTTGAGGATATCTGAGGCTTCCGAACAAGCAAAACAAGCAAGGAAGGGCTTAAGTATCAAAACTTGGAGGTGTTAACAGCAAAACAAGCCCACAATTCATCTAGGCCCAAAGGTTTCTTCAGGACTAAGTCTTTAACTCGCCCAGGCGAGCAACCATAGTTCATTTAGCTCGCCCAGGCGAGCTGCAAGTTCCAAGAAGATAGAGTTTAGCTCGCCCAGGCGAGCAAACAAAGGAAAATTCACTCGTCTGGGCGAGTGAAGCAGGCAGGAAGGAAAAAGTTATAAATAGGCCACGAATTTGGAGCATGAGGGAGGAAATTTTCATTTCTTTTGCTTCCTAAAGCTTGTTCTTTAGTTTAGAAGCTTAAATAATAGTATTAGGTAGGATAGAAAAGTGAGAGAAGTCAGAATTATTGTGGAAACTCTGCCGGAAAGAAGAGGTGATGGGGACCTTCATCAATTCGTCCTTTAGTCTATGCCAGTGGATATACATATCGCATTCAAAAAGTTTCATCAAGTGTTGCATTTTAGTATTACTGCCTCTTATAGAAGTACGATACACCATGTAATCGATTAAATTAGTGCCATGTAATCGATTAAATTACCAAATAATCGATTAAAATGTTCTTAGCATAACCTGGGAAATGAAATGAGTAAATTAATCTATTAATCCGAGTCGTAATCGATCAAAGCAGACAAGTTTAGTTTTGAGACAAGCTTAAGTAATCGATTATAGATTTTGGTAATTGATTAAGTCAGTGAAACATGATTTTCATTTTGTGCTAAGTAATCGATTACGAGTAGCCTGTAATCGATTAAAATGTTCTTCATGGCTTTTCCAGAAATTGAGACACAAGTTAATTATGCCACAAGAGAAAAAGAAATGCTAGCAGTAGTATGCATTGGACAAGTTTAGACCTTATTTGATAGGTTCTAAGGTGATTGTTTTTACTAACCATGCTGCTCTTAAGTATTTAATGACCAAGCAGGATGCAAAACCACGCTTGTTGCATTGGATGCTCTTATTTTAGGAGTTTGACTTGGAAATCAAAGATAAGGCTGGAGTGGAAAACAAAGTGGCCGATCACTTGTCGAGGATTTAGGAAAAGAACTTACAAGATGAACCTGAAATTGAAATTAATAAGTCCTTTCATGATGAGCAAGTGATGGAAATTTTAATTAGTCCTTGGTTTGCAGAGATGGAAAACTACAAAGCTGTGAAAGTAATGCCTGAAGACCTCACATGGTAGCAGAAGAAGAAGTTCCTCCATGATGTAAGGACGTATTACTGGGATAACCCTTTTCTTTACTTTCAATGCACCGATGGTGTTATTCGCAGGTGTTCGGCTGAGTTTGAAGTGCCTAAGATCCTTTGGCACTATCATGCCTCAAAATATGGAGGACACTTTGGGGGTAACAGAACTACCCACTACTACTGGCCCATGATCTTCAAGGATGCCCGGGAATTTGTAGAAAAATGCAACAGATGCCAGAGAACGAGCAACATATTCCGTAAGGACGAGATGTCTCTCAACAACATCCAAGAGGTAGAGATATTTGATGTGTGGGGAATTGACTTCATGGGACCCTTCCCCAAGTCATACTCCAACAAGTACAACTTGGTTGCGGTGGATTATGTGTCCAAGTAGGTTGAAGCAGTGGCTTTACCTACAAATGATGTGAAGGTGGTGGCATCTTTCTTGCGGAAAAACATTTTCACCCGCTTTGGAGTTCCTCGAGCTATCATCAGTGATGGAGGAACTCGCTTCTGCAATAAGAAAATTAAAAGCTTGCTCACAAAGTATGGGGTCACTCACAAAGTAGCCACACTATGCCACCCTCAGACAAGTGGGCAAGCAGAAATCTCCAACAGAGAGTTAAAGAGATTCCTAGAGAAAACCGTGGGAAACTCTATGAAAGACTCGGCAAGGAAGCTTGATGATGTACTCTGGGCATATAGGACAGCTTTCAAGACTCCAATAGGTATGTCACCATTCCAACTAGTGTATGGTAAGTCCTGTCATCTTCCGGTTAAATTAGAACAAAAGGCCATGTGGGCTACTAAGTTTTTGAATTTTGAGCTCTCCAAAGCTAGTGCAAAACGATTATTGCAATTGAATGAGCTTGATGAGTTCAGACTTGCAGCTTATGAGAATGCAAAGATTTACAAGGAAAAGACCAAGAGATGGCATGATAAAAAGATCCATCTAAAAGAATTTGAACCTGAACAACAGGTATTGTTATACAACTCTAGGCTGAGGTAATTTCCAGGTAAACTCAAATATCGCTGGTTTGGTCCTTCTGTAATCAAGAAGGTGTTCCCTTATGGGACTGTTGAGATTTGTCCTTTAGATGCTGAGAGGCCTTTTAAGGTCAATGGTTGGAGGTTGAAATCCTACTATGGAGGACAAGTAAATAGGGATGCAGTGTCGGTCCCTTTGAATTCACATGAGTCTTAAGGAATTTGCGTCAGGCTCGTGACATTAAACAAGCGCTTTTTGAGAGGCAACTCAATCACTTTTTGGGTATATGATGTATGTCTAAACCCATTAGACATGAATTTCCCAAATCTACCTTGCAATGAAACCCAATCTTCATGCAACTTTCAAGAACACACAAGTTGTCCAAGCTTTCATGAAAATGTATGGCTGGAAGCTTTCTTTAATGGCAGCAATGGAAGATGGAAGAGAGGTTAGGGATGAAGATGGAAGACACCATGGAGAAGCTCTCCAATAAGTCTAGGAAGAATCACAACAATAGCTTGAAACCATTGATAAGAAATAAGAGGTTCTTGCACAAGAACTTGAGAGAAACTCTCACAACAATCTTTAGAATTGTATTAATGAACCAAAGTTAGTTACATTCAGTTTGTGGACAGCTTATATAGGCCATGAAATTACACATTAAATGCACATGAAATTACAATTCAAATGAAGCTTGAAATACAACAAAAGGAGCCTAAATGCAAGCTAAATGAAGCTTATGGTGCAAGCTTCCCTAAGTGATCCTTGGCTGTCCCAAATTCGAAATTGGTGCAGTATTTTTAGCTTCTAAGTGCAGCCAACAGGTTTACTAAATTGCTACACAAATTACACACAAGTGCACCTACACCTCTTTACACAATTTCACTAAAAGGCCTTTTTATTTGCCTCAACTTAAGCTTTTAACAAGTGCTGGAATTTATTAAATTAAAATGGACTTGAGACATCAAGCCCTTGTTCTCCTTGGATTGGTGTGCTTCCTCATGCTTGTCCAAGTTAGCCTTGATGTGTTCTTGAAGGGCTTGAGTTCTAACTCTTGTTATGGGTCCTTTAAAGCTCACCAAAGGAAGTGCTTCAAGCTCTCCTTCTAGACCTTTGACTTAGAACGGACCTCCATCATATACTATTATATTTAATATTGTAGAATTTTAGTTAGGATTGATGATGTCAAAAGTTCATTTTGAAAAAGGTCATAAGCAGAGGGCAGAATCATGTTCTGCTTCCTCATGCGAGTAGTGCCAACACTGGTGCTAATGGCGCCAGCTGGAGATGGGCTAAGGTTTCTGGCGCAAGTAGCGTGAGCCATGGCATGGTTGACGCCATCCACTTGGCGATCACTGTCTTCTAGGGCAAATCACGCGAGATATGGCGCCATTAGCACTAGCTGGGTTTGAGAAAGCAATAATGGCGTGGATCGTGTGGAGTATGGCGCTAATGGCGCCAATGCTCGAGGGAAATCCAATTTTCCTCTGCCATTTCACGCGTTTAACGTGAAAATAGCGCAGGTCATGCTACAGTGCCAATGTCCACTACCATTCCATGCGTTTAGCGTGAGTATGGCGTGAGTAGTGTGAATCCCTCGTTGAGGTTTTTAAATTGGGAAGTCTGAACCATTTACCCAACTCTCACTCAACCTAGCACCCCTTCTCATTCCATAACCTCCATTAACTTCCATTAATCCCTCTCACTCTTTAAATTCATTCCATTCTCACCACCAACTTCTATTCTCCTATCCCAAATTGTTGTGAACCCACATTCCACCATACACCCCATCTCTCTCTCTCTCTCTTTCTCTCTCTCTCGTGAGCAAAACGTGTTGGCTTCTGTTTCTACCACTTTAATCATTCTTCAATGGCTGGTGATAAGGTAAGCTTCCTCACTCTTACCTGTAGAATAGAATATCTAGGTGGGTTGTCTTGAACCTGGTTTTGGCATAAATTTTGGCAAGCTATTTAGGTCACATTCCCAGCCCGCGCGATATCTGGCGCTACTCGCGCTGTCTGATTTTCTTTGTTTTTCTCATTCAATTGCTGCAGGCTTACCTTGAGTGACTAAATTGTGTTCATATTTGCTTCCTTGGATTATGTGGTTCTATTCACAAATTAGTATTAGTTTTAAATGTTAAAATTTGAACCCATGTGTTTGAAAGTAAATCTAGGAATGAAATGTATGTCATGCTATAGTGGACCTTGCATTGTAGATTGTTTTTGGAGAGATTTTGCTTGTAGGAATTCACGAATTCTTAGGGTTGTTCAAAATGATAATCATGTCCTGTCACTTAGTACAATTACTTTGGATTTTGTTTGATGGTGCCATGATTCTTACATACCTGAATTGAAATAGGGTTTCCATGATTTTACATGACAAAATTTGGACCACTGTTCTTGAACTGGAATATGGGAATTGTTCCGAAACGGCAAGTATACCGCTCGTTTCAAGTAATAGAGTAGGTAAGTAGAGTATCGTATCCACAGAGATTGATACTGATTTCACAATAATTTGCAATCTAAGCAATTGGAAGGAAAAAGAATGATTTTTGAAAGAATTGTTTGTTGTGTTGAGAGTTGAATGATTAAGTAATTGCAGAAATTAAAATTGCAAGTAAAGTGAGTTGTAACCGATGGATGAAATAATTGTGATTAGGACGCAATTCCCTTTGATCCCAACCTCCTTCACTTAACTGGTTATCAAAGTTGATTGCTTCTGATTACTCAGAGAATAAATCTTTTCTAATTTAGCTAATCCCTAATCCCTTAGCGAATTGACCCTTTAACCTGAATCAAAAACCTAATCTCTTAGTGAATTCTATCAAGTTAAGCATTTAAAAGAATATATTATAAAGTTCTGCAAACATGCATCCCTATCCCTAGGCAATGAACAGTTGTTACTTTATTCCTGTCAGAAACTAAAATCCCAACATCCCTATTACGAATCCTAACTCTCAGAGCTTAACAGAACAGTCAATCCTAAGAAAGCTTGTAACAATGAAGAACAGAATAAAGCAAAGCAATCAGAATAATCTCATTCAATACCAGTCAAATTACAGAGGAGTTCACATTGGTTCTTGGCCTAACCACAATACAAAATTTAGCCTGACATAGTCATCAAGAACACCAAAGCATACATAGAAGACATTATTCTGCAGAAAACCCTAGCTTTGATTCTATGTAGAAGTGATTTCCAATGGTATTCCAAGCTCTTCAATGTTGTAAAGATCATCCTTTATTCAGTCCAGAGGCCTTTCTTTTATATTTGCTTTCAGGGTGGTTTAATTCAAGTAACAAAGCCTCTTTTCTTCTGCATTTTCGAGCCATATATTGCAAATAAAGGAAACAGAATCGTCTCCGCGTGGGTCACGCGGGATTCCTTATTGATCGCGCGGATAACACGAGCTGAAGGGCTGATCCTGGATGTCTGACGCTACTCGCGCTGCCTTTCACGCTAACCGCGTAAACCATTCGACTTAATGGCGCTAGGCGCGCGGGAATTCACGCTGATCGCGTAATGTCTTCAAGATGAAGGTTGGTTCTGTACATCTGGCGTGATCCACGTGGAACTTCACGCTAATCGCGTGAAGCCTTCGAAACTGGGACTTCTTCTTTTTAGCTTTGCTTCTCCTCTTTGTGGCCCTGAAATCATGCTTTGGTGATGAATGAGATAAAAATAAATATATTTAACAAACTTAACTATTTCTAACCTAAGTTCCTAATTATTGATTGAAATATGATTAAATAAACCCTAAAAACTAAGATGTGTTAGCCACACATCAAATAATTCCCAGATTTAAACTTTGCTGTCCTCAACAACGACTGAACCTCAAGGTGAGAAGCCAAGATCAATGATCTCGCATATGTCACATTCAACAATCTTAGAATCATAAGGTTAAATAAGATCAATATTCACACCAAAGTTTCAACAGTACTGTCAATTCCATCAACTTAAGAGTCAACTTTGAGCATTTCTTACCAAGATATCTATTTCACTCAACACTCAAGTGTATCAGGGTATTTGTCGCTCAATTCAATCATAGTCATAGCACAACTATAGGCTTGATCATATTCTCTAGTTTCCTCAGATAAGGAACACAAAATGCATGCACAACTGATTAAAAGGTCTTTTATGTTTGTAACTTGGCCTGGCTTTAGGGTAGGGAAAGTTTATGGAAAGTAGCTAAGTTAAGACTAGATTCAGATCAAATTTCCCAAGTCCATTACCCTTTATATCAATTCATGCTTTCTTTCAAACCTTTTCAGACTGACAAACCCATTTTATTCTTTTTATCTTCAATTCTTTCTTTTCTGGTGGATTCTTTTTATTTTATTCAGAGTAAACACAATATATCCACCAGCTGGTATTTCAGACTTGTTCTCTCCCAATTGGACCATTCACTAGATTTGGATTTTTGCCAGCCTTGTTCTGTTGACTTCTTTCATCTAACCCAGAATTGTCTTCTTGGGTAACTTTGTCTTTCCTCTTATCTTTCTGAGTTTCATGGTGAGAAATTATCCTTGTTATTCATCAGTGGACTTGACTCTTTCTTCCTCCAGCCTCAAATAAGGTAGTTCAGGATAAGTTCCAGATGTCAGGTATATGAATGAAAAAGGCTTAGGCTCAAAGGGGTAGCAAATGGAAAACTGAAGGTGAGTTAATTTGGCCCTGGCTTTAAAGAATGAACTGCCTTAATCATATCAGAAAATACATGCATTTAGAAAAACCGAGCAAGTTCTAGAGTACCATCAAAGTGAAAGCTCTCAGAAAATAAATATTTGTGTATAGGCTCAAAAAGTCACCGGTTATGGCTCAAGAAAATCTCTGTTAATTTCATCTCAAGCACCATTTCTTGCTTCAACATGAACATCAATATACCAACAATTAGAATTCTAATCATGATTCATGCAAGCCATGCTGTGTTTTATTTCACTCATGCTTCTAACGAAGATGTCCAATTCACTATTGATTCTAAAGTTCTCACTCTGGGAAAAATGTGATATGTTTCTAACCTTTATTCAACAATATTAGATGAACAACTAATGAAATGTAGTAATATAAAATTTTCTGTTAGACGTCATTTGTTCCTTGACTGTACAATTTTTCAAATAATGCTTATGCGTCCATTCCCAGATTTAGGAAATTGCTGTCCCCAGCAATTACTAACAAGGTCACAGCGCCATTGAAACACACAACTATATGTGCATTATTTATGAATGGCAGTTCAGCTGAACATTAATCCAAACAGAAGAAAGTAAATCAAATCATAGACCCTACTATATGTATATATATATATATGCATCAATAATCTAAATGTTTTAAGTGCAGAATTATAAAAGTACTGAATTTTAAAGAAACAGGAAAAATTAAGAAAATTAAACTGGTCCTGACACATCACTCCTCACTCCTCTCCCTCTCTCATTTCATCTTCGGCCTCAGCTGCCTGAGATGGCTCAGAAAGGACTGTGGCTGGCTCTGGAACATCTGAGGGTCCTGGAGGAGTAATAGCTACTGGTGATGGAGACCTGCGGGCAACTGGTGGTGGAGGCGGTGCAACGACTGGTGAAGGCTGAGGCTGGTAGTCAGAAGTATCAATACCCCACTGTCTGCAGAGGTCTTCTAGCATCCGTGTCTGGTATGTGAGCTGAGTCCTGATGAACATCTACAGAGACAAATAACTGGAAGAGTCCTCATAAAGGAGCTCATGTCTAGGTGCCATCTGTGTGGTAGAAGAAGAAGAAGGAGGAACGGGCTGTGGTGGGTGTGCTTCAGGTGCTGGCGATTGAAGATCCTCAGGGTCAGGCACTGCACGAGGACTCCTCATCGCAAGTTCTTCCGGCGTTAACTTTGACGCACGGATGATTTGCTCCTCTGCAGCGCTCTTCATTGTGTCAAGATATGTCTTGTGACTCATTACAGAACCAATCTGGACATCCATAGGTTCGTCATTTGGAATCTCAACCCCAGCTTGGAGACATAGATGAGAGACTAAAGACGAGTGGGCTAGCCAAGATTTGCTGCTAGCGTCCTGAATTATGTGAAGAAGGCGGTTAGATAAAAGATTGGCAATGTAAAGATTACCTTCACCTCGGAGGACGTATAAAAGGCATGCGCGTTCGACATTCACATCAGTCAAATTAGTGGAAGGAATGACCGTGTGGTTCACAAATTGGTGCCAGAACGCCGCATCACCCACTAGATCACGCTTCCTCATCTTCTCTGGAATGTAATCCAAGCCTGCTTTTGTTTTCCAGCTAGTGTATAATCCGGTAATCCCATGCCGGATCTGATCAGCTAGGCGAGGCACCTCATCCCTGTACATCTTAGTAAATATGTCTGGTTACATGCTCATGAAGAGATAATGAAACTCACAGCGAGAGAATGGAGAGTAGTTGGTGTCCAGGAATTTCTCTATAGTCTTGTCATGAAAAGGAACGAGGACCCCTCGCACCCAGCTAACCCTCCTGGCAGCAACTGTGTCTGGATCGACATTCGCCAAGAATTCTTTTAAAATCAGGTTGGAACTAGGCTCCGGAAAGCTAACGAGCTGTTGCCACTGCCGCCGAATGATGACTTCCTAGATAGGATTACCCTCAGGTAAGGTCGCCCACAGAATCTTCTTCTCTGGAATAATTTTCTTAGGCATGTACCAAGTGTCAAACCGCTCCTGACACTCTGCGGAGCGGAACTGGGCTTCATCATATGCAGAAATTCGAGCCCGTTTACTGCCACCTGCTGCAGTGCTCTTCTTCTTTCCTTTGGCCACCTGTTTTCCCTGAAACTCAGAACAAAATCCATATATATATATAGGATGCAGTGGCTCAATTCCCATATTTCTTCCTTTCATTGGGTCAGACCAAACAACAATACTAATACAGGATCAATTTCAAACAGAAGTTGTTTGTCGTTCAAATATTCTAATCTTTTATGCAGTTGGAGTCATAAAACACAGTGTTAACAATCAGTTATATATAAAAACCCCAACAGATCTCAGACACTTGTAATTTCCAGATCAAATATACAAGCCAAGCCACAAGTATCAGAGAGTATTTAGCATTTCAGCAGGAATTACCACTGTGGATTCCCAGATTTAGAACAACATCAATCACAGAATAATTATCAGCAAGTTCAACCAGTTTCGAACAATTTAAGTTTTCCTCAGAATCCTATTGGGTCATCAATCATGCCCTTCAAACAGCTTTACTCAGAACATCATGTATTTCATTCCAGCACCAACAAGATAACCAAACAGCAAGTGGATGATTCATATTGACAATAACTACAGTCAGCTAACCCCTTGGTTCACTAAATTCATTTACAAGCAAGATATGAGCCCTAATTCTTAATGATGTGTTTCAATCATATTTCATCATTTTAAGCACAAAAATAGATATACACATTCAATATTAAGTCCTGTGTCCATTCTGTAGTCCACTACGATCAAAGCATTAACAGTAACTAGTCTTAGGTTCAAAACTCTTGCCAAGATAACCATTGATTCAAACAATTCACATCTTAGGTTACTTGCAAGTTCAAAATTTCAACCAAACATGCACAAGGATTAGAATCAACTTGACTGATTGTATTCACAACATGAGATTAGCCTCAATGATTCCCAGATTTGGATCATTACATGTGCCAAGCAATACATAATATAGCTCTTTGATTCAAGCACTAATCCAAAATCACCAATTTGACTGGGAAACAACATGCACATTATGACAGAGGATGAATAGCATAATCTGAATTCCTAGATTTAGCTCAGTGAATGTCCCTAAATCATCTAATCCTAAATTATCATGAACACAGTTCCAACAATTCAGGTTCAAGCCTCAAAACAGATATCACATCTCAATCATCAAGGCAATGTTGGGTACAGTTCATGTTCAAGGCTTAGTTCCAAATCCTAAGTAAAAACACTAATTAATTCAATTCCACATCCACTAATATCACCAAACATGCATTCATCAATTTACAAAGTGGACATGCTATATACACTTAGGGTCTGATTCATATTCAAGCAATTAAATGGACCCTACAGAATAGATTTCCCAATGGTGCTCTAGATTCCCAAATTTAAACCAGTATATCATGAGTACAACTTCAATCAATAATGAACTCAATCTTGGTTTACCCAGGATGTGGGGCAAGCATATTTCACAAGTTTAGGCACAAAACAGACATATATACAATCACCATCAAGTCAATGTGTCAAAAATTACCATTCAAGTTGCTGAAACAAAATCATAGTGGCCCATTAAAAGTTTGGAGTTCAATTCCCTAGGCCAAATTAACATCTGTGTTAAGCCAAACATGAGTGACAGTAAAAACATAACAACAAACAGAGTTCATTTATCAGCCCTACAAATATCTTTAGTACCATCATCATAAAAGATCAAAATCACTATGGGTACTAGCAGGGGACAAGTTTAATTCATTTCCTACCCTAAGGATTGGCCATGAGGCTCATCAGAATTCAAAGCAAGAGAACCTAGGCAATAAGATTCAAGTAACTAGTGGCTTGGTGAATACCACTGCTAACCATCATGCAAAACAAATTTAGTTTCAGAAAGCTTACCTTATCTCCAGCCATTACAGAAATTACGAGCTTGGTTCCCTTATGTTCGAGCTTTTCAGAGAGAGAAATTGAGAGGCTTGGAAGATATGGAGATGGACTGAGATGAATGGGGATGAATGAAGGTTGTGTATATAATGGTGATAAGAAGGCACTGATTGGGGCAGAAGTAACGGTGATTGGGAGCAATGGCTACCGTTAGGGAGAGTTTTATGGAGGAGCAGAACCCGCGATTTGACTGATTTAAATTAAAAACATTTATCGCGACTTCGCACGATCAGCGTCGACAGTGGCGCGATTCGCGCGGCTCTTCCCTGAAAGGGCTATCTTCTCGACTTCTTCGTGTGATCCGCGCGGTGTTTCACGCTAGTAGCATGGATTAGCAAAATCTTGAACAATGGGTTCGACCTTGTCATGCTGATAGCGTCACTGATGGCGCGATTCACGTGGATTTGCAATGAAAGGTCTTCAGGCTCGAATTTTCCACGCGATTCGCGTGAGTGGTCACACGGTGAGCGTGAGAAATGGGCATGAGGCACGAATTGATAGCGCTGTTAGCGCCGCTTTTCACGCTAATAGCGTGAAGGACCCACCTAGAATGAGAGATAATTCCATATTGGCGCGATTGGCGAGAAACTTGGCGCTGTTAGCGCCACTTGCCACGCTATTGGCGTGGGTACTGCGCGATCCGCGTGGTGCCTTTGACTGTTCTGTTTCTTTCTTTTTTGAATTGCTTTTTGTTTTTATTCACTAGCTAAAAATGTCTTATGCCTAAAAGTGACTAAAAAAAAAATTAACATGCATAAATCTAAATCAAATGCTATCGAAATTAAAAAGGACTTAAGTACCTATGTATTTACATCAAATACCAAGGTCTCCGAAAGGATTCCAAGAATTGCTCATTTTATGTCTTGAGCCAGACGCTTCCTTCTTGCTAAACCTCTGTGGAATGAAGTGGAACAGAAACCGCGTTTCTATCCACATCCCCTCGGAAATAATGCTTCAATCTGAAGCCATTTCCTTTGAAAGCTCTGTCACTATCCAAGGGGGATATTTCCACTGTGCCATAAGGATAAACTTCTCACACAAGGAATGGACCGGACCGTCGTGACTTTAACTTACCTGGAAAAAGTCGCAGGCAAGAATTGTACAACAGCACTTGTTGGCCAGGAATGAATTCCTTTGGGCGGATTTGATTGTCATGCCACCTCTTTGTCTTCTCTTTGTAGATCATGGCATTTTCATATGCAGCTAACCTGAACTCATCCAATTCATTCAACTGAAGCAACATTTTTTCATTAGCTTTTGACAGTTCAAAGTTTAAAAATTTAGTTGCCCACATGGCTTTGTGTTCAAGTTCAATATGGAGATGGCAAGACTTACCGTAGACAAGTTGAAAAGGAGACATACCTATAGGAGTTTTAAATGCAGTCCGGTAAGCCCACAACGCATCATCAAGCTTTTTAGACCAGTCCTTTCTAGATGTCCCCACAGTCTTTTCTAAAATTCTTTTGAGTTCTCGGTTAGAAATTTCTACCTGTCCACTTGTCTGAGGGTGATATGGGGTAGCTACCTTGTGCTTGACTCCATACTTGGCTAGCAAGCCATCAAACTGTTTATTGCAGAAGTGAGTCCCCCCATCACTGATTATAGCTCTGGGCACCCCAAAGCGGGTGAAAATATTCTTCCTCAAGAATGAAACGACCACTTTTGCATCATTGGTGGGTAAAGCTGCTGCTTCAACCCACTTGGACACATAATCCACAGCAACCAAGATATACTGATTGGAGAATGATTTAGGGAAAGGGCCCATGAAATCAATCCCCCACACATCAAATAATTCAACCTCTTGGATGTTATTCAATGGCATCTCATCTCTGCGAGAAATATTACCTGTTCTTTGACAGCTATCACACTGCACAACAAAGTCTTTGGCATCTTTAAAGAGTGTTGGCCAATAATAACCACATTGCAAGACTTTTTGTACAGTTCTATTTCCACCAAAATGGCCTCCATAATTAGAGGAATGATAGTTCCACAGAATATTCGGCACTTCGATTTCAGCTACACATCTTCTCGCATCATGTAGGAACCTCTTTCTCTGCTGCCAATTAAAGTTTGCCATGTTTGCAAACCATGGACTGAGTTGCATTGCCAACACTTGCTCATCAGGAAAAGATTCATTGATTTCCATGTCTGGTCCATCCTGCAAATCCTCTTCCTGAATCCTAGACAAGTGATCAGCCACCTTATTTTCCACTCCTGCCTTGTCTCTGATTTCCAAATCAAATTCATGTAATAATAATATCCAACGCAGCAAGCGTGGCTTTGCATCCTGTTTGTTAAGCAAGAATTTAAGAGCTGCATGGTTAGTGTAAACAATAACCTTAGAACCTACTAAATAGGACCTAAATTTGTCTAAGGCATACACTACGGCTAGCATTTCTTTTTCTGTGGTGGCATAATTAACTTGTGCCTCATTTAGGATTTTACTAGCATAGTATATGACATGTAAACGTTTTTCTTTTCTCTGTCCTAAAACTGTACCTACTGCATAAGCACTGGCATCACACATGAGTTCAAAAGGTAGGCCCCAATCAGGGGCTATCAAAATGGGTGCAGTGGTGAGTTTGTGTTTCAATGTGTTAAATGCCTCAAGACAAGCTTCAGTGAAGCAAAATTCAGTGTCTTTCTCCAGCAATTGACTAAGTGGCTTTGAAATCTTGGAGAAATCCTTGATGAACCTTCTATAAAAACCTGCATGGCCTAAAAAGCTGCGAACACCATTCACATTAATAGGAGGAGGTAATTTTTCAATTAGTAATAATTTAGCTCTATCTACCTCAATTCCCATTTCCAAAATTTTGTGGCCTAGAACAATGCCTTCCCTTACCATGAAGTGACATTTTCCCAATTCAAGACTAAATTTGTTTCTTGACATCTTTTTAAACATTTGGCTAAATTTGCTAAGCATGAAGTAAAACAAGAGCCAAAAACAGAAAAGTCATCCATAAATACCTCAAGGCCGTTCTCTACCATATCAGAGAAAATGGATAGCATGCATCTCTGGAATGTGGCAGGTGCATTACAAAGTCCAAATGGCATTCTTCGATATGCAAACACCCCAAATGGACATGTAAAAGCTGTCTTTTCTTGGTCCTCTGATGCTACTGGGATTTGATTGTACCTAGAATATCCATCTAGGAAGCAATAGTAATCATGACCAGCCAGCCTTTCAAGCATTTGGTCCATGAAAGGGAGTGGAAAATGGTCTTTCCTGGTTGCATCATTTAGCCTCCTGTAGTCTACACATATTCTCCAGCCTGTGATGGTTCTTGAGGGGATCAAGTCATTATTGTCATTTTGAATGACTGTCATGCCCCCTTTCTTTGAAACTGTTTGGACTGGACTTACCCAAGTTGTGTCTAAAATAGGATAGATCATACCTGCATCTAACAGCTTGACAACCTCTTTTCTTACCACTTCTTTCATTGTAGGATTGAGTCGCCTTTGTGGTTGTCTTATAGGTTTCACATCACTTTCCATAAGAATTTTATGAGTACAAAAGGAAGGATTTATACCCTTCAGGTCAGAGATGGACCAGCCAATGGCTGTCTTGTGCTCCTTGAGTACTTTCAGCAACTTCTCCTCTTCATGCCATTCCAGCCCTCTGTTGATGATGACTGGATATGTTTCTTTCTCACCTAAGAACACATACTTCAGATGTTCAAGTAGTTCTTTGAGCTCAACCTTAGGTGCTCCAGCTAGAATATCATCTTCTTTTTTCTCCAACTCTTCTAGCACAGATTCCCTGGTCTCTGGTGTGTTTTCCTGGTCTGCAGTTTGCAATTTTGTAGCAATTTCTGTTGCTGCACTGTTTTCTGCTTCTGCTGCATTTTATTTTGCAGTTTCTTCCTCTACTGCTGTTGTAATACCAGCTGTCATACCTGCATAAATTGCATTATCCAATACGTCCAACCTAAAACAATCATGTTCATCAGTTGGATGCTTCATGGCATCAAATACATTAAAGACAACAGATTCATTATCCATTCTTAATTCTAACTTTCCCTGCTCTACATCAATTAAGGCCCTAGCAATTGCTAAAAATGACCTTCCTAACAGCAGAGGGATTTCACTTTCACCCTCCATATCTAAGACAATAAAGTCTGCAGGGAAAATGAATTTATCTACTTTCACTAGAACATCCTCAATTACCCCCGATGGTTTCCTTAATGAACGGTCTGCTAATTGCAAGGAAACTCTAGTGGGTTTCAATTCAGAAATACCTAGGGAGTTACACATTGACAATGGCATTAAATTTATGCTAGCCCCTAAGTCACATAGTGCTCTCCCTACATTAATATTTCCTATGGCTATAGGGATATTGAAGCTTCCAGGGTCTTTCAATTTTGGAGGAAGCTTCCTCTGAATGATGGCACTGAGGTCTCACAATCCTGCAGTTTATGTTTCTTAGACAAAAGTTCTTTCATGAATTTTGCATAGTTAGGCATATTAGATAATGCCTAAGCAAATGGAATATTAATGTGTAACTTTTTAAACATATCTAAGAACCTGGCAAACTGCTGCTTTTGGATTTGTTGCTTTGTCTGCACTGGATATGGGGGTTTCTCAAAGCGAGAAAAATCTCATTGCTTCTTTGGAGGTGCAGAATTGTTCTCCTTGGAATTTTCAGCAGCTTTTTCTTCTTCTGTGGCAGCCGCTGTGTTTTCTTTTTCAACTTCCTTTCTACTCACCTTAGGCTTTTCCTGTGGGTTGAGTACCTTCCCACTTCTGGTTGTAATTTCCTTTGCATGTTCCCTTGGGTTTATCACTGTGTCACTGGGGAACTGGCCTGGTGGTCTCTCAGTCAACTGCTTTTCCAGCTGACCAATCTGGTTTTCCAGATTTCTGATGGAAGCATCTTGATTTGTCCGGTGGGCTCTGGTTTCATTTATGAAGGCATTGGTAGCCTGAATGTGCTCAGTTGTTGTTTTGGACAGGTGCAACACCACTTTCTCCAGTTCAGACATCTCCTTGTTGGGGATAGCTGGAGGCTGCAGATAGTTGTTAGACTTATAGTCTAACCCGCCTCCTTGGAATTTTCTCTGATAGTTGTTTCCTGGAGCAAAGTTGTGATTCCTCTGATATGGCTGCTGTTGTCTCTGGTCATTCCAGATTCCATTAACCTGCACAGGGTCAGCTCCAACAAGAATAGGACATACATTAGATTCATGCTCACCTTGGCCAGTACTCACAGCTGATGCGGGGCAGGCTGTTGCTGGATGAAACTTGGGCTGCAAAGACTTGAAGTCTGTATATTTTTTCAGTTAATTTAGCCAGCTGTTAGGCTAAGATTTTCTGCTCTACAAGCATGGCATCATTGCTGGACAGTTGGATTGGTTCCTCTTTGGCTGAATGGTTATACTCTCATTTTCGTTTCTAGCCAGAGAATTAATCAGCTCGTAGGTCTGAGCTGCTGTTTTTGACCTTATTGTATCCCCTGCTGCAACATTAACAATCATGCGTGACTCAGGAGTCATACCATTAAAGAAAATACGTACCTGCTTACCCACAGGCATGTCATACTGCGGGCATCTCCTGATTAATTCCTGGAATCTGTTCCAGGCAGCACATAGGGTCTCTTTTCCATTCTGAGTGAAGTTGGTAATTTCATTTACCAACCTACTGTATTTGTCCATGGAAAAGTATTGAGTTAAAAACCTTGAGACTAAGTCGTCCCAAGTAGTGATGCTATTTGATGTTTGTCTGTTCAGCCATCTCAATGCATTTCCCTTAATAGCAAAAGGGAATAGGCTTAATCTTATAGCATCATCTGAAACCCCTTGGTGTCTGATAGTGTCACAGATTCTCAGAAATCTGTCAATGAAATCGTGAGGGTCTTCAAAGTCTTCTCCACCAAACTGACTGCGTTCCACCAATGCAATCAATGAAGGATTAATGTCAAAGTGATTTGCTTGTATTGATGGTCTCATAATGCTGGAGTTTGATCTTGTGAACATAGGAGCCAGAATATCCTCCATTAGTTCATCCTCCGGTCTCCGCTGATTATTTCTTTCTTCAGCCATCTCTGCCTCTGACTCTAATTCAGGGATTGAATCAAAGTCAAAGTTTTCTGCTTCTCTCCTCTGTTTGGCTAGTTTCCTGTTCCTTCTAACAGTTCTCTCTATCTAAGGATCGTACTGTAGATTCTCAGGATTAACTGAACCTCGCATAAACTCAGAGAAGCAATTAGCAACAAAAGTTCCAATCACAGAGATTAAAATTACTACAAAATCAATTTATCAATCCCCGGCAACGACGCCAAAAAACTCGTTGCGAAACGGCAAGTATACCGCTCGTTTCAAGTAATAGAGTAGGTAAGTAGAGTATCTCATCCACAGAGATTGATACTGATTTCACAATAATTTGCAATCTAAGCAATTGGAAGGAAAAAGAATGATTTTTGAAAGAATTGTTTGTTGTGTTGAGAGTTGAATGATTAAGTAATTGTAGAAATTAAAATTGCAAGTAAAGTGAGTTGTAACCGATGGATGAAATAATTGTGATTAGGACGCAATCCCCTTTGATCCCTACCTCCTTCACTTAACTGGTTATCAAAGTTGATTGCTTCTGATTACTCAGAGAATAAATCTTTTCTAATTTAGCTAATCCCTAATCCCTTAGCGAATTGACCCTTTAACCTGAATCAAAAACCTAATCCCTTAGTGAATTCTATCAAGTTAAGCATTTAAAAGAATATATTATAAAGTTCTGCAACCACGCATCCCTATCCCTAGGCAATGAACAATTGTTACTTTATTCCTGTCAGAAACTAGAATCCCAACATCCCTATTGCGAATCCTAACTCTCAGAGCTTAACGGAACAGTCAATCCTAAGAAAGCTTGTAACAATGAAGAACAGAATAAAACAAAGCAATCAGAATAATCTCATTCAATACCAGTCAAATTACAGAGGAGTTCACATTGGTTCTTGGCCTAACCACAATACAAAATTTAGCCTGACATAGTCATCAAAAACACCAAAGCATACATAGAAGACATTATTCTGCAGCAAATCCTAGCTTTGATTCTATGTAGAAGTGATTTCCAATGGTATTCCAAGCTCTTCAATGTTGTAAAGATCATCCTTTATTCAGTCCAAAGGCCTTTCTTTTATATTTGCTTTCAGGGTGGTTTAATTCAAGTAACAAAGCCTTTCTTCTTCTGTATTTTCGAGCTATATATTGCAAATAAAGGAAACAGAATCGTCTCCGTGCGGATCACGCGGGATTCCATGCTGAT
>PYAF01004082.1:130973-154897 GCA_007407185.1 Glycine tomentella | reverse complement strand
TTAATTACTCTTTTATAAATTATACTCTTACTTTTTTTTCCTTATCATCAATTAATTTATATATGTATTTATTGTGGAGTGGAAAGAGAAATAAGTGAAATAGGAAACATTATAACTATTTTATTAGAATTAAGAAAATTTATCATATTTTTTATTTTTGCAAAATAACCTTAAAAGATAGATAAAAAGAATGAGATAGTATAATTTAACAGCTAAATTGATAAAATTTATAATCTATGTAAAGTGAGTAATGGTGTAATAGTTGGTGGTATAACTTACACCCAGGTAAAAGAACACTTATTATAAAAAAAAAATACTTAGCATGAATGTTAGCATAATATATCTAGTACAAATCATTAGGCTGCTATCTTAGTTAATTCATTTCTATATAGATGTAATTGTGAAATGAGTAGATTAGTTGTTTGATAAATAGTTGCACATAGATATTGGTGTGTCATGTGTCCATAATGCAACTAAGCTTAAACTACCTTGAATTTAGGTGGAAACCTACATGGAGGAGTTAATCGAGAAGGCATAGCATATTACAACAATCTCAAATGAATTGATATCAAATGGTCAGCAGAAGTCAATTTTCTCACTATAGAAGGCATGATACTCCAAATCAAACTAAATTAGAAGGCAGTATATATATCTTATTAGCATCACAAAATGTTATAGATGTTATATTTTATCCTATGTATATTTTTGTTAGTGAAATTTTGAGATTAATCTTGTTAATGAAATGATATTTATTTTTATATACTTTGTATGGTCCATTAAGATTGATCATATCACCGCGGCTATTATTATGTACGCGTAAAAAAATTGGAAAAAAAATAAATATTAAAAAAAAACACGAAACTACGTCGGTTATCAACAAAGAACCGTCTTAGAAAGGGGCTTCTAAGACGGTTGTAGTGTAACAACCGTCTTAGAAAGATACCTTCTAAGACGGTTGTTACACTACAACCGTCTTAGAATGCCCCTTTCTAAGACAGTTATTACGTAAAAACCATCTTAGAATGTGACTTTCTAAGACGGTTGTAGTTAACAACCTTAGAAAAGCCATTTTCTAAGACGGTTGTCAACCGACTTTAAAAATTTTGCTTATCAACGACACCTATAACAACGACGGTTGTTCAACCGACGTAGAAAGGGTAAAGAATTGATGTAAAAAACCTATTTTGTAGTAATGTCTTTAGCCTCAAGCAAGTTACATCAGAACCTAAGGAAAAAGTCACAAAGATTTGAAATTATGCCTTCATCAAAAGCCAATTCAGCCTGCACTTTTTGTTAAATAAATATGATCCACTATCCAAAAAACTGTAACAAATAATTATTAAACTATTGGTTTACAATTTCATATAATTTTATGTAGCACACAACTAACTGCCCGCCCAATAAAACATTCAGGGAAAAACCTTATTTGATAAGACCAAACAAAGAACAAGTTTGCAATCTCTCTCTCTCTCTCTCTCTCTCTCTCTCTTTCACACACACACACACACACACAAATACATAATCAATAAAGAATACATAATCAATAAAGAAAGTATTCATGCAAGGCTGTGTTCAGGTGCAAGCATAAAAAAAACATAAACAAGATATACCAGATCTAGCATCAGGCACATATCAAAGAACGTTGTTATAACAGGAAAGAGAATATACCTAATTTGATTCACTGCAAATTTAAAACAGGTAAAGGAATAAAAATAATAGGTCTATCTTCTTAAGCAAACTTACACAAATGAAAACATTATTTGATTCACTGCATTCTTTGAACAATTAAATTGTGATTGCTTAAAATATAAATTTAACTGTGCAACCAACAATCATAATTCATTATAATATCAACTTCTACAAATAATGTTGAATAAGAGAATCTAATACAAAATCATGACACAGATAACATATAATTTCTTGTACAAATTGGAAGCTGATGGATTTTAAGTGACTAATTAATCAACTGAGTTGTAATAACCTCTCTTTCAACAAACAAGGCATGTTGTTTTAACTTAGAAACATAAATAGAAATTTATACTAAAAAATAATCCAATTAATTACCTCCATGGCAACAGCATTACACAAAAGCAGAGTCATCATCATAATCTGGTGCTGTTTTCGAACCACGGGAAGGATAACCGTTACATGCACACAAACACACATAAAATCTTAGATACAACTCCATAGTTAACAGAGAGAAGCACATTCACAATTTAAATTCAAAAGTTCGTAATCGGATTAGATTATATGAAAATAGGACCACTGAAAAATAGTGAAAACCCAATAATAAGAGAAAGTTAGAAAAGAGGAAAAACCTGCTTTAAAAAAACATGATTATGAAAGAAGCACAAAATGCAAAAAAAAAAAAAAAAAAAAAAACTAAGCAAAACACCTATATACTATGCATGAATGCGAGTTCTTGGAACTAAAATCTAGAAAAGGAAAAAAAAATAAAGAAAACAACAAAATAGGAGTGAGAAAGCCCTAAGTTAACTCATCTTAGCTTGAATGGATGCGTTTGGATGTGAGAATGATGAATACAAAATGGAAGGTTAACTGGTGCCAAGTTGGTGATTAAGCCCTCTAATGTATGGTGAAAATAGTTTGCAGTTTAGTTTTACACATTCAAAATGAAAGAGAGATGATTTTGTCTGTTGATATTAAAGATTAAAGATGATCCAATACGTATATATATAGATTGTCACATTGTGTTGTTTGACTATTGTCAACTATATATGCATGTTAGCCAATTCGGGAAATGATTCTTTTCATGATTGCAAACTTCCAAATCATATTCCGTATAATGCTTCAAACAAGTGCCATTGTATTGTGGGTCCAACTTTGAACTAATGTAAGTACAAATTCATGTAAATGAAAACTTTACTCATGCCTAGATCAGGTGCTGAATTTATTAATGCAATATGTCAAAAATCAGATATGCATAAAATAGAATAATAATTTCTTATTCATTCATTCATCTATTTTTTCATTCACTTATTCACTCATTCATATTTCATCTCTTGAATAAGATATATTTATATAAATAATGTCAACAACCTAAGCACAATATTAGGAAACAATAATTCAATTCAAACTTATTCTTATCTAGACTATTTTAACAACCTGTTCTTATCTAAGAGAACCAATAGTTCAAATTCAAAATTCATCTTCAACACTCCCCCTCAAGTTGGTGCATGAATATTGGTTCCAACTTGCCAATTGCTTCTTCAAATACTCTTCCAAGAACGACTTTGATCAGCAATAGGTTCAAGAGGTGTTTCAGGATAGTCCACAGCAGGTGCTTCAGTTATGTGAGGTAAAAAAAGAATTGAGATACGGGAAGAGATTCAGAACAATCACACATTCAAGTTAATAAACTTCAAGGCTAGTCTGTGAAGGATTCAGAACAGTGCAACGAGTTTCACATCAATGACCTTTAAACAGAATAAGTTCATGGAGAATTAAGATACAGGAAGGGATTCAGAACAATCATATGTTCAGGTCAATAGACTTCAGGACTGGTCTATGAAGGATTTAGAATAGTGCAACGAGTTTCACATTAATGACCTTGGAATACGTGCATGGAGGCTTCAAAATTGAGGTATGAGAAGGATTCAAAACAAGTTTGTGGAGACTTTAGAACGAATGCATTGAGGCATCACAACAGTGCCTCAATTCACATAGGAAGGTTGCTTCGATGGAAGGAAGGTTGTAATTTAGCGAGAGGAAAGGGAAAGAAAAAGGGAGTGATTGGCGATGCAATAAGGTGAGAAGGGATTCAAGTTGGGATCGAAGATGTGAAGGTTATGTGAGGCAAAGATGGAGTTCATGATGATAATAATCATAATTTGTAGAGGAATCATAGAAGGTAAAGGTTAAGGAGGAGGTAGACGGTTGGGTATTTCAAAATCAGAATCGGTCATCAAAGAATGGAGTTAGGGATTTGAGAGAAATAAAAGTGGAATACGATACGAGAAGATAAAAGGACATGTACGTTTGGGAACGTGAAGAAGAAAGATAATTTGGATATGGAATGAGGAAGAAAAAAGACTCTAGTGGCAACGAAATAAACATGACTCGTATTCATGGATGGTGCCATGACTCTGAAACCATGTCAATAATAAGGAATAATAATTCCTTATTCATTCATTCATCTATTTCTTCATTCACTTATTCACTCATTCATATTTCACATCTGAAATGAGGTATATTTTATACAAATAATGTCAACAACATGAACATAGGAAACAATAATTAAAACTAAGAAACAATAATTCAAACTAGAAAACAATAATTCAAACTTATTCTTATCTAGACTATTTTAACAAATTATTATTATCTAAGAAAAACAATAATTCAAATTCAAATTCAAATTCTATATTCAACACAATCCTATTTTCTTTCCAAAGCATGTTTGTCATAATCTGGATAAAAATTAATTGTCATCAATGTGGTATTCAAATTAAAAAAATTATTTACATTATGTTATTTACTGCCTGGTTTTTCATTTTTTTAAATGTCTATCTGGTTATTAGTGGTTACGAAATGGAATATTCTATTATTGGATAAGATCACATAAGAGAAGCAAATATTCACCAAAAAAAAAAAAAAAGCATAGAGAAGAAAATAGTGATTATTAAGGTGGGGCCTTCTGCTTAGTGCTAACAGAACGTCAAACTCTCAAGCGACTCATTATAGCCATTAGTCCTTGGCATTCTCAATTATCTCGCATAGGCGTGTGTAAATTTCTAATGTATCTCTCTTACCAATATGAATACAATTAAAAAATATCATATTAGTAATTTAACTTTATGTTAAGAAAGTTGTGTCTGGATATTTTCATGTTACTTATAAAGTATATTTGATTTTTGGCTAAATTATTAATTTGATTATTCTATTTATTTATTTTGTTTAATTTAATCAATTATTTTAATAAAATCGAATTTAGTCCTTTATTTTCAAAATGTTTAAATATTGTCATTTACGTACTCAATTTAATCCTTTGTTTTCAAAAAAACATTCCATGCTTTAACAGGACATCAACTTTTTGTAAAAAAGAACACGACATCAATTTTAATTGAACGTAAAGGGTCAATGATTAATGATAAAAAAAAAGGTCAATGATTCTAACTGTTGCTGAAAATGAAGCAAAATAAACTGATCGAGCAAAGGAAAAAATTATAATATTTATCATATTTTTAGACTTTTTAAGAAAATATTTTGTACCTACGTGAGATTCAGTCATATTTAGAATCACTCATGCAATATAAATCGTAACATTAGGAAGAACAACTCATCAAGAAGACATCTAGAGAGTTTTTTGAAGAGGCAAAAAAATTTTATTAAAAGAAGCATTGGTTTGACCAAAATAATACAATCCTACCCTCTCTCATGTTGACCTCTAAGCCACAGAAAATAGGAAAACTATTCATGGATATCCAATATAGGTATTATAAAGAATAGTCTAAAATATATTTTTTGTCTTTATAAAAAAAATAAAAAATTTCAATTTTGTTCCTATAGAATTTTTCATTTATTTTTTATCCTAATAAAATTGAAAAATGTTATATTTTAGTCTAAGCAATGTTCAGATAAATCCAAACTTACATGTAACAATTTGTGGTAGTAATAAATCTAGGATTAAAAACTGTCACAAGTTAAAGAAAAATCACCACAAATTGCATGGAAGAGGGAAATGAATCCTCTCACGGAGAAAAAAGGAATGGAAGAGGGGAATGAATTCTCATGAAAAATAGAACTTGAGATATTTTTGTGTTAAAACCTCTCCGTTTATTTTACTAAATCTCACCTTTATTGTAGAAATATATTACATTGATAAAATTCATTGAAGGGCTAGGATCTCATATAGTGATAATGTCATTGCGGAGAATCCATTCCTATGGAAGAAACAGATGGGAGAGACTGATTGCTCTATCTGAAGACAACGTGATGTTCAAATAATGAGTACATGACCCATCATCATTCGTGGAGAGAGAGCAAAGATTAATCTCATAGTCAATCTAAAGTACTGAAGCTTACCAGATCGGAGTACCTCATAATCTAACCAAAAGCTAAAGCTAAAGACCTTAGTGAAGATGATTACCAAAAAAAAAAAAAAAACATAACATCACCCATGATAATAAATACAATTAAGCCAAAATATACTTTCCGAAACTTCAATCAATTTTATACACCAAAATATTATTTCATCTTCCTAAAAATATATGAATCTTCTGTCTTTAGGTAACTTATACACAGATTTGCTGCATCCTACAAAAGCTAAGAAGAAAAGTATGGGCCTGTTTGGGTAAGCTTCTCTAGAAGCACTTCTAGAAGAAGAAAATAAGAGCAAAAAGATGAGATGAACTTCTCTATAAGTAAAAATAAGCTCTCCATTAGTTAATTTGTAGAAGCTCACCAATGTGGCTTCTCTAAAAGATGAGATGACATCTACAAATTAGCTAATGGAGAACTTATTTTTACTTATGGAGAAACTCATTTTATCTTTTTGCTCTTATTTTCTTCTTCTAGAAGTACTTCTAGAAAAACTAACATCCAAACAGGCCCTATGTCCAGTTCTATTTGTCACCTTGGTATCACTTCAGAGACTGTTGCTTCATTGACAGAGTAATGCATAGAAGTGTTTGATGAACACTCTCGTTCAGTGACAGCTCTTCCAACAGAAAATGCAGGGCGTGTGGGGACGGAAAGACTCACTGTGTCACTTGCAAGCATATGAACAACACTTGACATTTTTGGTCTATCTGCTGCATCTTCTTGTACACACAATAGTCCAATGTGCATACACTTCAGAACTTCACTACGTACGCATGACTTTTCTATTAATGGATCCATCAATTCTAAACCTTTCCTCTCACACCAGAGGTTCCATGCCTATAATTGTAAATATATATGATTTAGTTAAAAGCAATTGAAGAAAATGAATATTAACATAAGGTTAAATATATTTTACGTCCCTGCATATATAGCAATTTTTGTTTTCGATCATTCTAATTTCTTTTCTGCTTTTGATCCTTGTAATATTTGTCGTCACGTGTTTTGGTCCCTGCTGTAGCGGTAAGGACTAAAAACCATAACACAAACTTTTGCAGGAACATAGAAGCAAAAACAAGTACTAAAAACTTGTTCTATTTGCGGGAACTAAAAATAAAAACTGCTATATTTTGCAGGAACATAAAATCAAAATTTTTATATTTTCTATTTTTGTAAGGAACTTAAACATATTTAAGCCTACAAATAAATTAGGAAACTTACATATATGAGAAGGCTTTGGCCTTGGTCTGACAGATAGAATTTACTATTCCTTTTTCCACTGATGATTTCTAACAAAAGAACACCAAAGCTGAAAACATCTGACTTTACTGAAAACAAGCCTTCCATAGCATACTCAGGAGCCATGTATCCACTGCTCAAAATCAATGTAACAGTGAATTTTATCAATCACGTATTGCATGTTAATTCATTAAATCAATAAATCAGGTTGAAAATATATAAAATTTGATTCTCTGTGGCAATATACAGTTGCATAGACATGTAATTGATGTGAAGAATTTGGCTTGGTATGCAATGTTTTTGTACAAGTAAAAGAAAGCAAAATAGTTCATACTTACTAAGTTCCCACAACTCTAATTGTATTTGCCTGCTTCTGGTCTCCTCCAAATGTTCTTGCCAATCCAAAGTCTGAAATTTTTGGATTCATTTCATGATCTAATAGAATGTTACTAGCTTTCAGATCTCTGTGAATAACCCTTAGTCTAGAGTCTTCATGTAGATATAGAATCCCTTTAGCAATCCCATTAATAATGTTTAATCGGTTTTTCCAGTCCAGATGTGCACCCTTCTCCATATCTAAAATACAAAGGAATGCAAATATTAGAAATATATATAATATATTCAAAAACATGTAATTCTAAGAAATATGACTAAATCCATAGCAAATATGACCTAGGTAACAATTGTGTGTGTACGTGTGTATATTTATAGATATTCCATCAAATGGTTGATTTTGTTACAATGATGAGAAATATAATAACAAACAACAGGTTCATTGCATTGGAGTCATACCAAATAAGTGGAAATCAAGGCTTGAATTTGGCATGAATTCATACACAAGCAGCTTTTCATTTTGTTCAATGCAGCAAGCCAACAGTCTCACAAGGTTGCGATGCTGCAATTTTGCTATCAATATTACTTCATTTTTTAATTCCTCCACACCTTGAATAGAAGTTTTTGAAAGCCTTTTAACAGCAATTTGCCTTCCATCTGGTAAAACTCCCTAAAACATTTTTCAAGTCTCGAAGTCAGAATGTTGCATGGGGAGAAATCAAACAAATAAATATCATGTCTTATATCCTAATTTTATACCTTATAGACAGGGCCAAATCCACCTTTCCCTAGTTTATGCTCATCAGAAAAATTATTTGTACTTTTTAGAATAGTACTCAGAGGCATCATAGGAAGGTCAGCATTCATACTCTCCTCCTTGTCCGTTTGATCTTGAGAAAACATTGAATTTAGTCCATCCTCTTGAATAGCTTGTTTATCTGCAAAGATGAAGTTATCAAACATAAAGAGGAACTAATAGATAGTCTCAGCTCAAAGAACATTTAAGAGTTAATTCTTACCTTTTTTCCGTTTCAAACACCAGAAGTAGTATGTGCTGATAGACAATAGAGCTACTACCACAACTCCAGATACAGAAATGATTACTATAATCAACCACCTTCTGTTATCCCCATCTTCGGCTGCATCATTACCAAAACAAAACAATGTGTTGCATTTGTGAAAAATGGTGAGAGAAGTGGAAGTATTTGTTGTTTTTGGCCTTGTAAATAAAACTTTAAGGAGCTTGGCTTTATTTTATACTTAGATTAAAATATATACAAACAAGTACATCTCTAAATCATGCTTCCGAAAAAGTATTAGCTCAAGTGCACCAAGTCCCTTGACCTTAGACCACTTTATAGCCAAAAATATAAAGAGTTTATGTAAAATTCGCTCCTTAAAAGCGGTAACTTCTGTTGCTATGCCTATACAAATTTGTTCCTAGTAGTCAACTTGATAACATATCTACACTATCAAGTTGTCAACATGTAAATAATTTCATACCTTAAAGTACTAATTTGTGTGGATGAAAACTTTCAAGATCAGAGTAACACATTGTCGCTCAGTGAGTGCAGGAGGGGATTTTGAAAAATGTCTTCAAGAAACAGATGTTAAAAGTATTCTTAAACATCAATTCAAAGTTTAGGGATGAATTTTCACTCTTTGTATCTTACTACAAATCATAGAAAATTGGCACTAGATGAATGGTTAGCATAATTTCATTTTTTGAATATTGACTATGATGCCTCTGTGACAGGATAATTTTAAAGAAAAGGTGTCGAAGTACAACTTTTACTGGTGTAAACATCATGTTAAAGCAAATTGACAGGATACTTAGTGTAAACATCAATTCCAATTTTAGGGATATGAATTTTTACTAGTACCATCTTATAAATCATAGCAAATTGGCACCAGATGAATGGTACAAAAGTATCAGAATGAGCTGAAACCTGAAAGTCATAAACAAAAGAATTAAACTCATACCTTGCTGAGGCGTTGGCTCAGAAGTTCCATTCAAAAAAAATGGCTGAGTTTCATACATGACAACACAACTTGGAGAAAAGATACGCCACACCTTCTTCTCCTCACAGCAATTCTCAACATCTTCAAGCATATTGCTCAAACATGTTCTGCATTCCTCAATTGCAATATCTCTGCTGCACTGTACCCAACCATACCTTCTTTGAGTGCCATTTATATTGAACATATGTGTCCCAAACATCAAGGGTTCCTCTGACCCCATCTGTATCAAACCATTCATCAAAACCCTGGCATCACTGTCAAACTCTCCAGCACTAGTAAAATTTTGCGTGGCGTCAAACATTGGAATCCTAGGCGTTAAGGTGAGGTTGCCAAAGAAATTCTGGTTAGAGTACCTCAGAAGACAAAAGGGGTACCACAAAATAGCTGAGGCAGTGTTGGGGCAGTGCTGCTTGAGCAATATGCTAGAGTTTTGAACACATGAGTGGCAAAGGCTGGTGTTCACATCGCCACGACAAAGATAGAGTCCATAAACCGTGTTTTCATCAATACCTGAAGTTCCATTCCCAAAACCATTGCTGGTAGCAGAATCAGATGAGAGGGAAGAGATCAAATCGTCGAGATTGGTTTGGTATGTGGTAGAAGGAGGAACAGAAGATTGGTCCAAACAAGCATATCTATAATCAAGTGGTTGTGTATTGCTACTGTTCTGACCAGCAACAACGCAAAGAAGGAACATCAATTTGATAATAAAAAACCATTGATAAACCATTCTTCTTTTGCTGCAATCACCGCTGTGTATGATCAACATATAATTTATGTGAGGCTAGTGCCTTAGAGGTCTCAGATTTCAAAGTAATATATGATCAATTTGTCTAATGTTTTGACATTGACGTACCATGCACATTTTAATGTTCAGAGGTCCTGTTGAAGTGGCAGCTTGTAGCATAAATCTTTTGACCATTCACAATAGTAATTTATTTATTAACATTGTTCATTATTGAATAGCTCCATTCATATATTAGCAAGCGTGTTGGTGGGGCTGGGCCAGGTAGGATAGAAATTTGTCACATTGAAAAAGCAATATTATAAGGTTGTTGTGGTATTGAATATGTTGAAATATTTGAAGTATAAAGTGTGGTCAACATTGGTACATCTAAGAAAAGTAAAAACATTTTGGAGCCTCCATTTCCCTTGATAATAATTGAGTTTATATTAACTTCACTTATGGCAATATACGATCGAACGTTTGAAATATATGGATATGGATAATGATCCAAACGCTTACTAAAATTCTTTAATTTAATTATTTTTTTAATTTTTGATGGTTGAATTGGCACTACATACTGACTGCGACGTTAAAAGTAGACAAATAAGGGAGAAAGTATACTTGGCTATGATCAAGGAAAAATAAATAAAGGTGTCTCAATCTCATAGCTTGAATCCAATTATGGGTCAAACAGCTGGTAAGTTTTAGTCCTTAATTAAAAATACGTGTTGGAAAAGTCTCTATGAGGATAGTTTGTTAAAAATAATAAAAGAAAATATATGCTTAATTGCATTTTTAATTTCTCTATATTGAATTTTTTATTGTGTGATATTAGTTTTTTTAATTGCTTTTTTTAGCTAATCAAATTTCTGCTGTGACGGAGGCAGGAATTGAGTTTAAGTGAGGCGAAGATTTAATCCCTCATTTTATCTTTCTCTATGGGGTGCCATAAAAATTTCTAACTTAAGAATTTAAAGGAAGTTAAAAAGAGGACAAAACCTAGAGACAGTTGCTTAAGTATTTATACTACTTCGATTTCTTTTTATATATCTTGAAAGTTTTTATTTAAAAATAAAAAAATACAATAATTTTTTATCTTTATAAAATAGTTATGAGATTTCTTATTTTAATTACAATTTTTTATTTCTACTTCACTATAAATATATATGTGTAAATTAAGGGATGCTACTTTGGTGTCAACTATAAGAAGAAGAAAACTTGATTTAACAATTATTATAATTCCTTACTGATATTGTTATTATTTTATTTATCGAATTTTTTAGGTTTAAAGATGTATTATACTCATTTCTCAAAATTTAAATATTTTTACGTATATTTTGTCATTAGTATAATTAGAATGGTAAATAAGTTCAGCTATTTAGTTTAAAGGTAACAATTAATTGTCAACTTAATGGTTAATTATAGTACATGGATTCATTATGGTTAATTGCCAACCCCTGCTTAGTTATAACATTAAATTTATTTAATAATTGTTTAACTAATTGTCAACTTATTAGATTAATCAATAATTGTTTACCTAATTATCAATTAAGCAAATGAACATGTACGTATTATATTATACAATTGAAATACTTTGTTAATTGTTGAGTCCATTTGTTTAGTTAACCATACATGTGAGTGTACTATTATTCGCATAATAATAGTAATAAATAAAAACTCATCTGTCAACTGATGTTACCAATTATATAAGTAAAATATTCGTGGTACAAAAAAATTACAAATATATTCGTCATCCATTTATGTTTTAGAGAGTCTTTTGACAGCAATTTCTGTTTCATCTTCTAAATTACCCTGAGAGAAAAGAATAAATAATAAGTATGGCAACTAAGAGTCAAAGCAAAAATGTACATAGCTTGCATGCACATCAAAACTTCAATGACACCTTGTAAACGGGTCCAAATCCACCTTCTCCTAATTTGGAAAACTCTAAAGTTATTAAAGGGATTGTAGGAAGGTCGCATTCAGTGCATCCTCTCTTTGAACATGACTATGAAAAGATGTAGGGGTGTTCACTGATAGCAATCCATCTACCAATAAAACTTGTCAGTTTGTATTTTGCATTATAGCCATAGATGAGTGGTTTCACCCTGTGTTTGTAATGTTAATTACCTTTATTTGACAGATACTACCTCCACAAGTAGTAGATAGAGCAACCTAGTAAAGCTAGTGTCACCAATACACTCATATGATTATGATCAAGGTTGTTGACTTAATTTTACCTCCCATTTTAGCTCCAAGTGCAAAAATATAGCAAGATGAACATGGTACATTTATTTTCTCTTATATACCAAATGTATTCCACAAATGCACAAATGGAAGTTCCAATTTGTGAAAGGATTCAAAATGAAAGATGGGATAGTGTTGATAATTCTTTTTTTCATCTGGTTTTCTGTTTTCCAAACCCATCAAAGCCAAAAATAAAAGAGAAAATAAGTTATAAACTAACCATATAAAATAGTTTTATACTCATTCAATCATAAACCACAATATTCACTACTAAAAAAACACCATTTAACATCGGTTATTTTTGACATTCCACATCTGTTTTGAACCGATGTTGACTCAGGCGATGTTGAAAGTGTGAAAATTAACATTGATTCTCAAAACCGATGTTAACGAAAAGTATACACCATCGATTTTTAATAAAAACTGATGTCGTTATCTAATAAATAAAACGTAAAAACTTGAACTTTAACATCGGTTTTCATAATAAAACTGATGTTGTAGTGTAAATTAACATTGATTTTCTGATGAAAACCGATTGTTGTTTTTTTAATTTTTTTAATATTGTCTTTTTTTTTTTGCCAATTCTTCAACCTGTAAATGAAATACCAGATATCCAACCAATTTCAGAATACAATACAATAAAATAATATTTCAATAACAAATAAAATTCAATAGTGTCAATGTACATAAAAATGAATTCCTAACCTAATGTTTATACAATTGTTTTCAAATCCCTTAACCACATAACCTAATATTTCATCTCTAAATTTAAGATAAAATGAAGCTATTAAACCCTAATAGCCTTCAATCTCTCGGCTTCCAGTGGTTTTTCATTAGTGAAATACTACATAAAATAATGAAACATAATTTAATAAGTATAAAACAAAAACAAGTCAAAAAAATAAAATTAGTTTTGAATTAGACAATTACCATGTCCCAGTTATCCCTGAAGCCTCCTTGGACTATCGTCGACATCCAATGCATGACATAATAGCCACACTCAGTGCTTCCTTTTTACTTATTACGCTAAATTCAATAACATGGTCAAAGTTAAACGAAAATTAGTGTAAATAGTAATAAAAGTTATTTTGAATACATAAACCATTATTTGTTAAAAGACTTACTTTAACCACAATCCATTTAGTAGTAGCCTTTGATTTATTTCCTTGACTATCATGGACTCCCTTCAAACCACTGCTTAAGAGAAACATGCATGCATATTGTACAATTAGCATATTCATGGCATAGAAATAACATAAATGTCTTACAAATTACAACCTACTTGTTAATAATTCCTTTAAGGTAGTTATCAGGCCTGTTGAGTTCATTGATACCCATAATCAACTAGCTGACATATTCACTAAACCTTTGCCAAAGGATAAATTTTATGCACTTAGAAACATGCTAGGCATTCTTGATGAGAACAATATATGCTAGCTTGGTTAAATGTATGCTTTTCCATGACTATTTGAAGCCTCACTGCTGCATTCATCATTGAATGATTGAAATTCGATTTGATCTGCTAAAATGCTTTGTTTTTGATACATTTGCTATAGTAATCGATTACACCATGCGTTAATCGATTAAATTAATCAAAAATCACATTATGTGTGCAAGTTGTGCTCTTGTAATTGATTACATTGATTTGGTAATCGATTACTCTTCATGTTTCTGAAACTAACTCCCTCTGGAATAATCGATTACACATCGGGATAATCGATTATTATATATAACAAACCATTTCCAGTTTAAATGTCACACTGGAATAATCGATTACTACCATAAGGTAATCGATTACCCACAAGCTTAAATTTTTTTATCTTCCTGGAATAATCGATTACCACTCGGGATAATCGATTACACAAAGCTCTGATACTTGATAAAATCCCCAAATCTATAATATAATCGATTACATTAGCATATAATCGATTAAATGTCATCGTCTACCTCTGACTGATAGGAAAATAATCAATTACCACACGGGATAATCGATTACTATGTGTAATTTTTGTGTCCCAAATGAGCTGAAATAATTGATTACTTAAGGAAATAATCGATTATTTATGCTGTTAAACATGCTCTGACAGTTTTTTCTCTAAAACTGTAACTGCCCAACCAAATCCAAAGCAAATCCAAGGCCATTAAAGTGCCTTAACTGTCACCAACAACTATTTTTTCAAAATTATGAACGGAATAAACCGGTTTGTAAAAAAAAGACGCTATAAATATTCCTAAAAAAGTTAGAATCATGTTTGATAACATTGTAATGCCTCTAATGTTCTTCCTCTCTTAAGTTTCTCCTATTGAACACAGATTCTTCTTCATCTTGAGGAAGGAGATTGGAGCTGGCAAAATCTTCTTTTCTTTAAGGTTTGTGTTTGGTAGGGGCCATATTCAAAAAAGGTTGACAATTGCATTTATATCATCAAGAATTAGACTAATGTAACTCAATGAAAACTGCATGTACATTCCCAGCTAACACTTCTAAGTGAACCAATGTGTTGTGTATAAATACTTCAAACACAATCCTTCATGTACATGGCATTCCTATCAATCAAAATAGTTTTTATGATTATCATACTTATTGAGTACAAGGGGAATCATTTTCCAACACAAAATTTATCACAACATCTCTAGCAATTTTCATAACAAAAAATTTTCTAGCATCTTTCACATGATAACCTAGAGTTCCAGTAACATTTTGACAAGCTGGCTTAACTAACTCATTGATGTTCAAAAACATAGCATGCAACAACCATATATAGAACTCATGATACACACTCATTTTCAAACCAAACGAGTCATTGGGGTATTTTTTTAAACACTTGGAGTGCATGGGTAACCAAGAAAAGTATATCAAGAGTTAAATTTGAAATGAGGGCATTAATTGTGAACCAAACTCAACAGAACATAGTACAAGGAAATTCAAAGCAAGAGAACATTCGTTATTCACTGATTCATGACCTCAGGGTTTCAAAATTTGAAAAAGAAAATTACAAGAGAAGGGAGAAGAGCATCAGTAATGAAATAGATGACAGTGAGCTTGAGTGAGTAAGAGACAAATGCGTGACAGATTTTTAGGGAGAATTAATGATTTTGAGGGAATGGGATTAGGGTTCATAAGGGGGAGTGGGAGAGGGAAGGGTTGCAATGTTGTGTTTTTTTTAGAGAATGGGGAGGGGGGATTAGATTTTCCCCTATTTTATTTTTTCAGACATGACCATCTTGCCCAGACGAGGCAGTCTCGCTTAGGTGAGTTTCAAGTTAAGTGGATTATCGCATAGGCTAATTTCTCGGATTGAAATTTAAATTTAAACAACTGCAACAACAAAAAAATTCCATAAATTTCTCTCACCTAGGCGAGAAGAATATGCTTGAGCAAATTATGCAGTGAATATGGTTTCTGATGCACTCTCCTAAACAAGAATAAGTCGCCTAGATGAAAACCCTCATTTTACTTGTTTCGCCTGGACGAATATCTATATCTAATTTGGCTATTCATCATATTTGACTCAACATTGAAAACATTCTGCATAACCACTGTTCATTCTGCAATATTGACTGGAATAATCGATTAAGTGTCGAAATAATCGATTAATTGATCTTTAAAAGCATTTCAGAAACAAATTTATGATTATGTAATCAAATACCTTGTCGAATTAATCAATTACTCTCTGTTTGAAATAACCACAGAAAATTTATTTTGGTCTGGATTAATCGATTACAATGGCTAATTAATCGATTAAGCATGTTATATAAGCTTTTTCAAAAATTAACTTAGACTGGAATAATCGATTACTATGAATGGTAATCGATTACTGAGTGTTAAATCTATTTTATTTCTAATTGGAGTAATCGATTATGCTTCGTTTTAATCGATTACACCTTATGTTTTCTTCCTTCTTTGCTTATGATTCATTTTACATTACTCTTTTTGCATTTAATAAGCCAAATAGGGGGAGAAGATTGTTGAACATTATATGAGAAAATGAAAACAATTGAATCTTATATTCCTCTATGAATCTATGTTTCTGCAACTTAAGAAATATTACCTAAAACAGAGGGAGCAATATAAGAATTTATCTATGCTTATGCAAAGCTTCTGAACACTTGAAATTAGCAAAAGGCTAAGTTTATTTCAGGTTAATATTGAAGCTCCTACACTTATCTCTCTCATGTACTTAATAAAGCAAAAAATGTTCAATTGATATTTGGAATGATCAAAGCTAAAAAGGGGGAGATTGTTTGGATATAAGAAGAGCTGAAGAAGAAGATCAAGGATAAAGCTCATGTCACTTCAAAGGTTTTAGCTTTTTACATGCCACTCAATTGAAGGCATTTGTAATTTGTAAAGTGGTATAAGAAGGCTTATCTTGTGATCCTTGCATTGCATAAAGCATAAACATATTCATGCATAAAATGTTTTAAGAAAAGAACTTTAGAGTTTATTTGTGCATATTCCATGACTTTTTCTACTTTAATCGATTACACAAGGATATAATCGATTATCAGCTTTTGTTTGATTTTGGAAAAGCCATGACAAACACTTTAATCAATTACAAGATGATCATAATCAATTCAATATTTGTATTTCTAAAACATGCATGACTGACTTAATCGATTACCATGATCTGTAATCAATTACATAGGCTTATTCTTGAAATTGTACATGACTACCTTAATCGATTACCACAATCTGTAATCGATTACCAAGGCCTATTGCATATACAAGATTGACTAGTTTAATCGATTACTTCATGAAATAATCAATTAATTTGTTCGTTAAAGATTCCAAATTGTCTCAAGAACATTTTAATCCATTACTTGGTTAAATAATCGATTACTTTAATCGTTCAAGTTTTCTAGAGTAGTGTTCTCTAGGGGTAAAGATCTGAGTAGGGTTCTCAGGATCTTGGTGATTTGATTTCTAATAAGTGTTAGAACTCTGATTCTTTGTCTAGGAATTGATAGAGAAGATCACTTGTAATTACTTGTAAATAATACATTTGAATTAGTGGAACTATAATCTAGTTTGATTAGAAGAACTGGATGTAGCTTCTCTTGAGAAGTGAACCAGTATATGTGCTTGTGTTAATTTCTATTGTTCTATCTCTTCTTGCTATCTTGATCTCTTAGGTGTTGTGATTTCTTCATTACTCAACAAGTGCTGGTTTTTGTTATTGGAATCTTGGACTGAGTGGCTTGATTGGAATGTATATCCATATTCATACTTCACATGCTTGGTTTTCCTTTATTTGTGCACTTTTAGCAGCTTACTAGCTTACATTTATCTACTTTACGCTTGATGTAATATGTGCAGTTTCTTTTAATCAAATCCAGATTCTTGTGCATGATTGGGGTGTTCTTTATCATTAGTTTTAGATTTTTGTTCTTTCTGTATTATAATTCATATTTCTTGAACCAGCAAATACTGGTTCAGATTCTGCACTTGCTAGTCTCTAATGTATGCATAACTATTATCTTGTAAGGAGGTATGACTTGCTTTCTATAATTTCTTTGCTGATTTATAATATACTTCTTTCAATATAGTATCTTAAACTTCATAATTAAGAGAGATGAAATTCACTAATTATTAAAAATACAAGAATCAAAATGATCATTTTTAAATTACAGGACTTAAACCTATTCTTGTCATGTAGTTGAGTGTAAAATGCCTTGCAGTTATTGA
Organism: Glycine tomentella; assembly: GCA_007407185.1. Classification (NCBI taxonomy): domain Eukaryota; kingdom Viridiplantae; phylum Streptophyta; class Magnoliopsida; order Fabales; family Fabaceae; genus Glycine; species Glycine tomentella. Next base: position 136,583 of record PYAF01004082.1, on the reverse strand, counting down.
CTCCCTTTCATCTTCTTGGGACATAGAGGTCACTGTGAAGAGAATTATTGTGGGGAAATATGGAACTTGTGTTGGTCAAGCATGCATAGCAATTGATTATATCCCCGTGGAAAAGGTTTACTGTTTAAAACGGGTACATACATACATCCCTTGACATTTTTCATTGTTCTTAATTTATTTATTGACATGTCATACACACACACACACACACACAAACACACACATAGCTAGCTAGGGGCTGCCTTGTTGTGCTTATTCTTGTCATGTCATGTATATATATTGAATGTTATTGTCAGTGATTCATTCATGTTCTGTGATATATCATGTCAGAGTTTATGCTGCATGCCACCCAAAAACCCTTTTGAAATATGTGTTATAATGTGCATGTCTATATTGGTGTCTGCTTTACCTATAAATTGAAGATGATGCTCAATTATTGCAGGGCCCTTCTGGCCAATGGGCTGATGTGATGAAAGGAAAAGAGCCATTCATGAGAATATTATAAATTTGGTTCGTGAACAGCAGTAATTGAAGAATAATAAGGAAAAGGTATGTGGCTATTGCTGAAATTTAGATTTGGACAATTCAACCTCCTTTTTTAAAAAAACATGCATTATTTTGCTGATTGATAAGAATCAATCTAATTGTTAGTTTTATTTTGGATTTTTTTCCTCTACATATTCATTTCTTTTTTACATTATTCTTGCTGAAAATGTTTTATTTGTTTTGTTGTCATTGAACTTTCTTTAAGGTTGATCATTGTTTTTTTTTTTTCAGTTTAAAAAGTGAATGATTTTCATCACGAAGTATTTTATACCCTTGTTTTAAGTGTCGTATGCTTGGTTTTATGTTATTTGTTAATCATGGTCTGACTAGTTTCTAGGTTAACCGAAGATGTAGACATGTGGTTAAGGTGATTTCTATACTTATAGAACATGTCATAGGCTTTAGCAAAAATGGAATATCAAAAGAAAGGGGGAAAATATTACTATTGAATATAATAGTCAAAGATTTCTATTGTATGTATATATATCAATCACATCACATCACATCAACAACACCTTTAATCCAAGTTAATTGGGGTTAGTGATAGATGAATCCAATGACAAATAAAAAATGAGACAAAGAAAGAGAAAGGGAGAGGGGAAGGAAAGAGTGGAAGTAAGACAAAAGAGAGAAAAAAAAAGATAAAATAAAAGAGGGGTGAAAGGAAGAAGGGAGAAAATAAGAGGAAAAGAACTAAAACAAGGGAATGACTGGAACATAAAACTACTAATGGGTTTAACCCTCCACCAAGCTTATAGCTTTTCTCTACTCTGTCCTAAGACATATCGTTCGTCAATCTATATTCCACTCCATTAGGTCTTGTTTAACTACCTTTTCCCAAGTAAGTTTTGGTTGACCTCTACCTCTCTTTGTGTCGAGCTCTTGGTAACAAACTCTTTTTCTTACAGGAGCATGCAGTGGTCGTCTCATAACATGCCCAAACCACCTCAGTCTATGCTCTCTCCTCTTTTTACATACCGGTACCACTAATACCTTTCATCGAATATCTTCATTTCTTATTTTATCAATCTTCGTATATCCACACATCTATCTTAACATCTTCATTTTTGCTAATCCTATTTTATGCTCATGTTGCCTATGTGCTGGCCAACATTCTGCTCCATATAGCATTACCAGTCTTATAGTTGTTTTATAGAATTTTCCTTTTAGCTTAAGGGGAATTTTGCGGTCACACAAAAATCCCGATGCACTCCGCCATTTCATCCACCCGCTCTAATTCTAAGATTTACATCTTCGTTAATCTTACCACCTTTTTGCAACCTTGATCCCAAGTATCTAAAAAAACTTTCTTGGGTACTTCTTGACCAATTAGATTCACTGTGTCTTGATCACCATCTCTTACCCGCGAAACTCACACTTCATATACTCCGTCTTGCTCTTGCTTATCGTGAATCCTTTAGACTCCAAAGTGTTTCTCCATAATTTCAATTTCCTATTAACATCATCTTTGGTCTCATCAATAAGCCTAATATCATCTATAAAAAGCATACACCACGGCACTTGCTCTTGAATATCTTTCGTTAGTCCATCCATCACTAAGGCAAAGAGATAAGGTCTAAGAGCTGAACCTTGGTGAACACCTACCGTGATAGGGAAATACCTTGATGTTCCATTACAAGCTTTAACACATGTGGTAGCCCCATCATATATATCCTTGAATACATTAACATACTTTAATGATACATTTTTCTTCTCAAGAGTCCACCATAAGACTTCTCTTGGGACTCTATCATATGCTTTCTCAAGATCTATGAACACCATATATAAGTCTTTCTTCTTTTCTCTATACCTTTCCATTAACTGTCTCATCAAGAAAATAGCTTCTACGATACATCTTCCTGGCATAAATCCAAATTGATTTACGGAAACCTTGGTCTCCTTCCTTAAGCAATGTTTGATAATCCTCTCCCATAACTTCATAGTATGACTTATGAGCTTGATGCCTCTATAGTTTGAACAATTCTGAATATCTCCCTTGTTTTTGTAAATAGGCACAAGCATATTTTTCCTCCAAGCACCTGATATCTTATTTGTTTGAAGAATCCTATTAGAAAGATTGGTCAACCATTTTATTGCCACATCTCCTAAGCCTTTCCACACTTCAATAGGGACATCATCAAGTCCCAAAGCTTTATTATTCTTCATCCTCTTTAAAGCCTCCTTAACTTCCTAGGTATTAATTCTGTGCATAAATCTTCTATTTAGGTCATCAAAAACGTCCTCCAAATAAACCTCACTCTTGTCTCCATTGCCATTAAAAAGTTTGTTAAAGTAGTTTAGCCATCTTTCACTTACATCTTCATCCCTTACCAAAAGTTTTTGATTTTCATCCTTGATACATCTAACTTGGATGAGGTCTTTACTCTTCTTATCCCTCATTTTTGCAAGTTTGTAAATACCTTTCTCCCCATCCTTGCTCCCAATATTTTTATGCAAATCGTCAAAAACTTTGCCTCTAGCTTCCCGCACTACTTTCTTTGCATTTTTCCTCGCTACTCTAAACTTTTATAAATTCTCATCATTGAGACATTTATGAAAGATCTAAATCATTCTTTCTTTTGTTTAATAGCCTCTTGCACCTCTCTATTCCACCACCATATGTTCTTTGTAAGAACTTTGTTTCCTTTGCTTTCACCTAGCACCCTCCTTCCCACATTTTGAACACACATAGTCATCTTATTCCATATTTCATTAGCTTCTCCAATAAACTCCCAGGTCCTTCATGCAACATGTTTTCCTTAAACTCTATTTGTTTCTCCTCCTTTAGCTTCCACCATCTTATCCTTGGGTTTTGAGCCTTCTTCCTCAAATTAAGATATTTGTTGAACCTAAACTCTAGAACTACCAACTTATGTTGTGTCGCCACACATTCTCCAGGGCAGACCGTGTAGTCAATACACGAGTTTCTATCTTCCTGCCTAGACATAAAGAAATCAATTTGACTACAATTTTGGCCACTATGATATGTGATAAGATGAGACTCCCTTTTTCCGGAAAAAAGTGTCCGCTAGCATCAAATCATAGGCTAGTGCAATGTTCAAGACATCTTCTCCAGTCTCATTTCTCGTCCTATAACCAAAACCACCATGAATTTTATCAAAACCTCCAATGTTTTTACCAACATGCCCATTTAGATCTCCTCCTAGGAAAATCTTCTCCTCTCGTGAGATCCCTCTTAGGACCTCCTCCACTATTGTGTGTGTGTATCTATATATATATATATATATATATATATAATTGATTAATAATAAGAAAATGAACTACCAAAAATATTAATAACAAGGCTGATACAGTTGTCTGATGGTTGTGTTAATTGCTTGATTTCACTGTATTAGTTGACCTTATACCCTTTAGGATAGTCACTGAAAATTACTACCTATAATTGTAAATCTTATAATTGTAAATCATTTTTATAACTATGAAAGATAATAGTTTAATATACTGGATTCTAGAAGATGGAAACTTTGTCTACTTGGCCTTGGCTTCATATGTTTTTATCAAACAAGTGCCTTTCTAGTATCACAGTTGAAAGAACATAGTGCCTCAACCTTACTAACTTTTTCTTAGCAATTAAGATTGAGTCATTGTAAGAATTATCGGTTAAAATTCATAGAAAATTTCAAGGTATACTTTTACTTGTGTATGCTTTATTAGGATTTTGAGTGAAAGACTAAAAAAGAAAGAAAAAAATGTAATAATTAATTTCTTATTCTGTTACTTGAGTTTTAGCAACATGTGATTCTAAGAGAAAGCCCCAAATTTCTTTTTCAACTTTTGGTATTATGAGATTGTGCTAATTACACTATATTTTCAATTTTTTCCTTTTTTGTTTTTAAGAAATTTGTTTAACCAATATGTCAAAATATATTAGTTAAATCAATTTCTTAAAAATTGGAATAATCCTTTATTTTTAAGTATATTCATGATATAAAAAAAATCTGAAGTTGATAATAGATAAGTAATAAGAAAGGTATTTGAGTGGTGCTTTTAGTGATGTTATAAGTGATTCTTCTCAACTTCTCTCTTTATTTTCAAAGGAAATCCTGCCTTTCAAGATATGTTGATCACATCTGGGATGACATAGAGAAAACATTAACCCATACTTCTAATGTCAATGTTCTATTTTTAGGTTGATTTTGTTATGGAGATACTCTCAAAACTTGTGTCTAGACAGGTATGCTTATCTAGAATTTAGATTACTCTAATATTTGGAATTTGGAATGCTGACGTTTTACTTTTATACTGAATGTAGGTGTGGCATATGCCAAAACTTTGGGTTGATTTCTTAAAGTGAGTTTATCAGACACAACCACGATCTTTTCATGTATTATTGCAGGTAGTGAATTCTCCACTTGCATAGCATCTTGTTGTTTTATTATCTTGAATCATAACTGTTAAAGGACAAGAAAACAAGATACATTATGAAATCTGTGTGTGTAAACCACACAACAAAGCTATACAAATCAAAGTTATCCTAATTATTGTAGTTCCATGATTTTATTAGGCTATAACAATGTATTTAGACACTATTTACATGATTTTTAGTACGATATGTTAGGGAGGGTTGCCTCTCATTAGGATCTAAATACCATGTTACAGGAAAAGAAAACAAGACTTGTGAAATCCGTGTGTTAAACTAATGGTGTGAAGTAAACGAGTGTACACTGTTGTTTATGCTTGCTCATTGGTGATGCATGGAATCCAATTTGCTTGTCTATTCTCACTATTGTTGGATTTTTTTACAAGTATTGCATAATTTTTGTGATTCATCTTTTCTTGGGGAACTCATAAGTGATGTTTATATCTTAAGGTTCGCACTTCTGCATTGGTTATCCCTGAGTTGATTGATCTTCAAGATGACCTTGAAGAGTACTTATTTTCTTATTCAATCTGCTTGTCCCTTGAACCTCAAGGATCCGTTATTAATGGAATGTCCTTCAACTCTTTCCATCTCCATTGAAGGCATTGGATCATCTATGCTAATGATATTGTTATATCTGATGTCAATGAAGAAGCTGTTATAGGACAGGTATAAGTTCCCCC